>JAZKJV010003906.1:0-219977 GCA_037367405.1 Ottelia alismoides
TAGTCCATATGGAGCTGGAATTGATCGTTCAATTGTTACTTTACGGCTTTTTCTGAGTGTGATTATTTGTAGTCTGTACATCATTTTTTTTTGCAATTATTTTTATTATTTATAACACATTTTTATTTACAACTTTTCTTTACAAAATTATTTAATCTGAGGTCAATTTTTATACAAATAAAATAGTACAAGTTTTGTACAATATATAGGGAAAAATATTTACAAATTATTTTTGATTTTTTGAATTAAAGACCCTATCTCCCCCTATTTATTCCTGATCGATCAGGTCAAGTCTTGACCTTCTCTCGATGTTCGGGTCAATCTGCATTTATTATATGAACACATCCTTTATTTTTCTTTTCTTATTTATTCTTTTATTTGAGTATAAAAAGTGTTAAAAATGCATATTTAACAAATACATGCAAAATGGTAATTTCATGAAATTAGTGGGTATCTACAGGTGTTTGACTAAGGAAATGGAGCTAAATTAAAAGAATAAAGATGGTGAATCGTGGATTCATCATACTCCCAGTTAGTATGTCCTGGAAAACACAAGGAATGGCGTCAAATATTGCTTAGTAGATGAGTTCTTTGCAAATCTAGTAAACTGAAAGAAGACTGATGGGAAAATTAGGAACAAATAAAATATTGTTGAATCTGATATTAGGAGTTAGATGGCCATTGCCTTTTCCTTTTTTTGGGGAAAACCGTCCATTAGAGACTTGTACAGACCGTCCAAGGGGACATTACACATCTGTTGCAGGCGGGTCTATTCTCCACATAGATGAGTGGAGGCACCTGTATCAATTAACCATTCAGATTTCATAATTTATTTGTAGGTGTGATAAAGATACCTGAACAAGCTACTGTTGTAGTATCTGTAGTATCTACCTGGGATGATGTAGAGGACTCGCTCAATTGTAACATGTTGGGACATTACATCCAGATCATCGAAGCCTCGAAGCCTCATCTAGGAACTTCTACCAGAGGACCATCTCCTTCAATGGAAACTCGAGCAATAGGAGTATGGTATCCCTACTTACTGTAGCATACAACTTCTGTGTGACCAAACTTCTGACAGTAAGGGCAATATATTGTGCCATGACCTCGTCCCAGAGTAAAGCATCCTCGTCCATGGTTCCTAAAAGATCCGTGACTCCCTCGCCCAGACGAGACAACGAGGGCAAAAACTTGTCCTTGATCATTGCTTTTAATGCTGCATGAGGAAGAGCATGTGACTCAAGGTACTACAAGTTTCTTTAATAGTGGGGAGAGCTGATGTCGTAATAATCTGATTGCGAGCTGCAAAGTAGCTTGAATCGAGTCCAACAAGAAATAGTAGAACTACCATTTGTTGGTGAGTTGTTTGTGAGTAGGACATGTGCAACCTAGAATGCAAGCATTATATCCCTCAAAAAGAGATTTTAAGAGAGAGAGAAGTACTCTAATAGTGAATGTTCTTCTTGCTTCATATTGAGTATGATAAAGTATGTCTGATACATCCTGCTTCATATCTTATGCTGACCGTATGTGGCTTGATGGGAAGTCCACATATCAATAAGTAGTGTTGTAGCAAACGAGCTCATCCGCAATCCTCTCAATGATGCTGACCATGATCCAGGAACTGACCATTCCATCATCTTTTACCCAAGTTGTATTCTTTCCTGTATTTTCAACAGGCTCTGACTTCAAGAGAATGTGTTCCTTGTCGTATTCATGTACGACCATGAGGAACATGTGGGACCATTGGGATAATTGATCTCATCCAATTTAGTCATCGAGCCAAACGAGGATAGTTGGGTGTTCCCTCCATCATATCCCTGTGATGCCACTTCTGATTGTGATATTGTTGATGAAAGGAGTCAAACCTGATGTATTGAAGGATCCAGATAGGGATGGAACTTCCCTATATCATGTCAGAGTAGAAGCCATATGGTGGTGGTGTGATATTTGTTTGGTGGTGAACTGCTGACTGAGGAATAGACGGGGGTGGTGGCTGTTGGAAATCAGCGATGAGGATGTGAGAGGCAGAGGGGCGTGGATTCAGTGGTTAAATCGTGGAGTCAGGAGGGGGGTCAGAGGAAAAAAAGAGGGACGATAAGACTGGACGGGGGGCTTGCTAGAGTCAGGCAGCGTGTGTTTATGGTGGTGGGGGGGGGGGGGGGGGGCTTTTGCTGGATTCGGGCGAGCAGGGGAGTTGAGTGACAACAGGTGGAGAGGAAGCCAAGAGGACTACAGGGAGGGTTGATGGAGAGTCGGGGCGGCTTGCTGGAGTCATGCGGGAGGGTGGGATGGGCAGGGTGGTGATGGAGCAAAACCTGCTCTGATACCAAATTGAAAAATAGACTTGTACACTCATGTTTGAAAAGAGATCCCTAGGGCTCTTTATAAAGATGGAGAGACATAAGGTTCGGGTTACAACAGAATTTGTCTTATACATTAGATGACCGATAAGCTCCTATGATTTATGAATAGAGCTTTTCTCAACATTTAGTATGATGCGTAACTAGTTGCACTCATGTAAAGATTTATTAGTTACAATAAAACAAAGCCCAGTTGACGTATAAATTGGTTATTTTGGTCTCTATATAGGAAAGCATGAACACCACATATTCTTCCAAGGTTTTATTCGAATTCTTCCACGTTTTTTCTTGTGTTATAACTGACCATTCTATAAAGTTAATCTTTGTTTAAGATCCGTTGTGAGATGGTACCAAATTAAATGCTCCCTTTTTCTCAAAAAGGAAAGATAGGATTTGACATTTGTATTGTGATTGTTCACGCAATATTTCATTCATATAAGCTCACGACATCAATCTCTCATTAGATTCAATCGTAAACATTAAAAATATATGGATTCTAGGTCCTCACACGTTCCCACCAAGTGTCCACGCACAGGTATGCTGATAATAAAAAAAGGGGATTTTATACTTGTGCCCTCTGAGTCTATGTGAATGTAGTAGTCCTTATATTTTTTTGCAATAACATTCAATGTCCTTTTGTTCTCCAATCATTCTTCCCCTTCGATGATTTAAGTGTTTATTAAATGAACTAAATCATGATTTATTCAAATCAAGATCTGATTAAGAAGGTTGCACGTGGAGGAGGAGGAGTAGTTGGGAAGGGTAGGGTACATGTAAACGAAGAAGCCAATGAGAGAGAGGGGTTAGTTGCTTACAGAGTAGTTATGGAAGGGGAACCACACACATGTGGAGGAGTCAGTGTGGGGAGAGGGGTTGTTGTGGGGAAGAGGATCTGCACACATGAAGCCAAAGGGGGAGGGGGTTGATGGTCGTGCTCATCGTTGGTGTAAGCATGTTTGTGGTGGCCTACGAGGTCCTTGATTATCCAGGGCATGTTTGCTCTGGATTGGTTGGTTTGAAGTAATCTCCCGTAAACAGTGGTTGTTTGGGATGGTTAGAAGGGTTGGAGAGGGTTGAAATGATAAATGTGATGTGACATTGATTGTGCATCATATTAACTTTTTTAATGATTATATTTATGTTTTTATGTTAATTTTTTTCAACATGGTTAAAAATATTACTAGAAAGAAATTGTGTGATTCATATAATTAATTACAATCCATGAATGCAGAGGTAGAGCATGAGGTATGCCAGGTTACTCTGAAGTAACCTGGCAACCAAACGAGACCCTCGAGGTTGTTCTTTCGTTGCACGCTGGAGTCCAATTGCAGCATCGTAGCGGGTTTACCTATGTGTAATCATGTGATTGCACGTTCTTTTTGTCTTTGGCAAAGTTTGCTATGTGGATCTCCTCAGGGTGTTATACAGGTTTCTGAATGTCCGCGATGACGATCGGGCGACTCCTATGCATCTCTTTGCGAGAAGGAGGCGACCCGAGTGCATCACTGAAGGAAAACGAAAGGGAAGGAGAGGAGAGTCGTTGGGATGAGGGCTACCGTCAGCGCGCCGTTCTCTATTTATAGTCCCATGCACGCGCCTGTACGCCCTAAACCCTAACCGCCTATCCCTTATCTTCTCACTAAACACCTCCGATTAGTGCGGGATTTATCGGGTCTAATGACCACTCGGTCATTATCTTATGTGTAACTAACATCTCCCACTTGACCGACCGGTCATACCGTACTACCACTATTCATGGGGTGCCTATATTCTAGAGATGTTAATTCTCAAGACTTCAATTTTCTTGAATACCTTCTGCTTGACTCATATATTCCTGAGTCTCATTAAACCAACATGTTTAATGTATGTACTTGCTGGAATTCCTTTTGTATAGGAATAATCTATCATATCACTCGTGGGAATATATGTTACCTTAGTCTCTTATTTGGCTGCTATGTCCTGAATATAATGATATTGGATTTCAATGTGTTTTCCTCTTGAACTATTTGCCCCACTATTAATCAAGCTTATAGCGGCTTGGTTATCACAATATATTTCAACTGGTCCTTTGACCAATTCGAGGCCCAAGTTTTCAAGAAAAGTCTAATCCAAATAGCATGAGTAGTAGCCATGCTGCATGTAATATATTTATCTTCTTGTGTATGTCTCGATACACAACTTTGTTTCTTGTTTCCCGAAGAAACAACTGCACCACCAAACATGAAAAGGTAACATGATATGGATTTCCTATCATCAATATCCCCTCCAAAATCTGCTTTGGAGTATCCCATAATTTCAAGTGATTCAGCTTGATAAATCAATGTTAATTTTACAGTACCTTTCAGATATCGAAGAATCCTCTTAATGGTTTCCTAATGAGCCTGCCCAGTTTACTTTGATACCTACTCACTAGACTTACTGGATAAGCCAAATTAGGTCTCGTACATAACATTGCATACATTAAACTACCCACTGGTTGTGTATATGGGACATTAAGTGATTTTTGTCCCTTTCCTGGACATTGTCTTTTACTAAGCCTTTTTCCTATCATAAGCCTATCATAAGTGGTATAGGGGCTGGAGTACAATTCTGCATTCCGAACCTCTTTAATATCGTATGCAAATACTTCTCTTGATCTAAACTCAATGTTCTTGAGCTTCTGTCTCTACTGATCTGGATTCCAAGAACATAGGATGCCTCTCCCATGTCCTTCATCTCAAATTCAGAAACTTAATTTATTCTTTATATCATTTAACATCTCTATGTCATTTCCTACAAGCAAGATGTCATCTACATGCAATGACAAAATCATAAACTTGCTCGCACTATGCATGACATATACACAACTATCCAATTTATTAGCCATAAAAATCCAATTGAATGATTGTATCATGGAATTTGAGATACCACTGTTGCGAGGACTATTTCAATCCATATAGAGACTTTTTCAATTTATAGACCATATTCTCCTTACCATTTACCTGAAAACCATCAGGCTCTCGCATGTATATGTCTTCTCTCAATTATCCATTGAGAAAAGTGATCTTGACTTTCATTTGGAATAATTCCAAATCCATATATGCGACCAGTGCTAAAATCATCCTAATTGATGCAAATTTGGCAACGGGAAAATATGTTTCCTGGAAATCAATTCCAGCTTTCTGAGTATAACCTTTAGCAACTAACCTTGCTTTATATATATCAACTGTACAGTCAGCCCGATACTTTTTGATAAAGACCCATTTACATCCTATGGACTTCCTGGCTACCGGCAAATCACATAGTTCCCATACATCATTTTTGTCTATCGAGTCAAGTTCATCCTTCATGGTGGCCATCCATGATTCTGACTCAGATGAAGCCATCGCTTTATCAAAGGACAATGGATTCGTACAATCCACAATGTCCACATCAACAGCAAAACACGAAACCTAGCAAGAATACATATGGTAGTCGTCCATCCATGCGGGTTGCGTTCTGGATCTTTTGTTTCCAGCTAAACTCGTGGGTCGACTAGGCTCACCCACAACCTCCAAAGGAATATCAATATTCATAGGTTCATCCTCTACATATAGAAGAAATTCCCTTCCTATCTGGTCTTTTTCTGAGTCAGAGTCATTATCATACAAATCAACTAGAGGTTCCAAATCCTCTGATTCCGCTTCCTTATCCTCTTTATTCTCGAGAAAGGTAGCATCACGACTCTCATTGAGACCCCTTTCTTGATGTAGAAACCTATATCCTTTGGATTTCTCTGAATAACCAATAAAAATGCACTTTATTGTCTTGAAATCAAGCTTATCTCTAAGCTGATAAGGGACTAAGACATGTGCTTCACATCCCCATCTACGGAGATGATCTAACTGTGGCTTTCTTCCATTCCATATCTCATATGGTGTGGATTCAATGGATTTTGTGGGAATTCTATTTTGTATATAATTTGCAGTCAATACTGCTTCTCCCCACAAATTCTTTAGGAGTCTTGAATGGAAGAGCATGCACATGACTGCATTCATCAATGTTCGATTATTCCTTTCTGCCACTCCATTTTGTTGTGGCAGATATGGCATTGTTGTATGTCTAACAATGCCTGCATGAATGCAAAGTCATTAAACTCTCTCGAGTTAAATTCTCCACCTCTATCCATCCTTAGCACTTTGATCGATCTACCCAATTTAGTTTCTACCTCGGTCTTATACCTCTTAAAACATTCAAAAGCTTCAGCTTTTCTTTCCAAGAGATACACAAAGGTAAACCTCTAATAATCATCAATAAAGGTAATAAAATATTCCTTATTTCCATATATTTTGGCTCTTAGGGGACCATAATAATCTGAATGAATCAACTCTAGAAATTACTTTGACCTTTGACCACTAGAAAAGGATTTCCTAATCATTTTCCCGGTCAAACAATGCTCACAGGGTAATGTTCTTGCTCCTATTATGTTAGGCAATAGATCTAACTTTATTATTTGATTCATCTTATTATTTCCTGGATGCCCTAATCTCATATACCATAAATCAAAATCAGATAATAAACACAAGGAATAATTCAAATCATCATTTATTGATTCAGCAAAAACAAGGATACAAAATAAGTCATGTTCATGCACAAATTTGCCGACTACAAAGACTTTTCTATCTCGATCTATAGAGATACGATTATTATAGAACTTAACTTCTAGATTCTTCTTCAGGAGAGCTGCCACTGAAATCAGATTCCTTCGGATCCCTGGAGCATAGAATACATCTTGGAGGGTCATCAAACTCTCCCCAAGATCCAGCCTATAAGTTCCAACACCTTCCACATCTAGGTAGGTGTTATTGCCCATGTAGATCCTTTACTCGTCCTTTTGAGTTTTTTGAATTCCACGAGTCCCTCTTTGATCTTCGCGATATGGTGGGTGGCACCAGAGTCCACCCACCGGCCTTCACAGTCGGTTGTGGCAGAGTTAAACTCAACCAGACCAACAAATTCGTGCTTCGTGCCCTTATTTTTCGGGACCATAACCTGACCCGATTTCACCCCTTAACTGGGACAATTGACCTTGAAATGGCCAAACTTTCCACAAGAATAGCACGATCCTCGTGGTCCTTTTCCACGTTATTGCTAGTTGGCCTTGAATTTGACTGTTGTGGGACCCATATATTTCTTGTGATGAATAGCATGTGCCTCTTCCTGTTCAACTTCAAAGACATCAATCTTCTTCCGTATAGCAGTTAAGTCCTGCTCAATCACAAGTTGAGCGGGCAGGTCCGTCACGCTTTTTACAGCTCCATTTAGCCTTAAGGTGGTGGCAACCATATCAAATGAAGATGGCAGACTATTCAATATAGTTGCCACCTGCAAATTCTCAGGAATAGTAGTTCCTGCTGTCTGCAGATCTTTTTCCATCACTATCATCTGATTGATGTGTTCAATAGGGCCCATGCACGTGTCTGTATGCCCTAAATCCTAACTGCCCATCCCTTATCTTCTCACTAACCACCTATGATTAGTGCGGAAGAGTTCGGGATGATGCTCGCTACATATTCGGTATGTATCTCCATGTACTTGAAACTATACTTAAAATACAAACACATACTTATAATTTGATCAAATCCATTCTCACCAAAGCAGAGGGAAGTTCAAATTATGCAATAATTGAATTGTGTGCATGTATACTGCGACAGCTAGCTATTAGATTAAGATATGTAATTAATTATGTTAGTCAGCTATTAATTTCTGTATTGTCCCAAAATGGATATTTCTAGTGATTTCAGTGATGATGTAAAGGGGAGCCCCCAATGACATGTATACAACATGTATGATTAAGATGCCTCAAGGGGGGATTCACATAGGAGAGTAAAAGGTGAGTTGAAGTTTTTTTTTGTAACAGTTTTTTCTCTTCCAAATTTGCTTTATATATGTGATGTACATAGATTACAAACTTTATGGGACTTGTCTTGTGTTTATGTATCTCACTACATTCGGTGCATGTATATTTGATTTTTAGAAAGCATTGTACATAGTCTTCAATGATTTGAACTCATGCGTTGGTAGATTCCCGCTGTAGATGTTGAGAGTACAAGGGTATTTGATTTTCTTGTTATAGATGTTGAATGTAGAAGGGGGCATTTTGTTCATACTTGGATTTAAGTTGGTCAAATTTGGAGCACAATCTGGTAACTATATGATGTGAGTTCTTTTTCTATAATTATTTTCAGTATTTGTTATTATATCCTCATACAGCTCATCTCCCCACAGTCTCTGCACCCCTAGAACCTTAATTTCTAGATAATAGGAGTTAGTTATTTTTTAAGAGAAAAGCAAACTATATTTCAGATTGGACCCATTTGGAATTAAAGCTATCAGTGATAATTATGTAAAAAAGGTATTCTACCATTTTTGTGCTGTTATTTAATGCTGATTCATTTTCGCTTGATTTGGATAAAAGAACTGCCAATTTATAGAATTTGTTGCTCATTCATTCTTCGATTGCCATTTTTTCAGAACTGTTTTTTATTTGGCTTCAGTTATAATCAAGATCAACCTTCTGGTAATGGAGAGAGTGGTGGGCCTTGTGATCAAGATCAACCTTATGGTAATAAGTCTTCTTATGGTAATAAATCTTCTTATGTAAGTCATACAAATCAGGATCCTATCCTAGATATGGAAGGGTAGTGGAACAATCTCCAAAGAAGATCTATATAAAATTCTGGCCCACCTTGGAAATTTTGAAATTGGAGCAAAAAAGGGTGTTGGAGTCTCACTGTTCTTGTTAGATGATTGACCATGCTAATTATTATTTTCAGGTGCTTGTTTACATGTAGGAATTAAAAAAAATACAGCTACGTGAAGAATACCCATTCATTACTCTTTATTCTTTTATTTTAGCTACAAAACCTATGCAAAACACATGTAGATACTTGTAAATAGCAATAATTATCATATTGCATGCATTGTGTAAATATGCATTATTAGCATGTTTTTGTGCATAAATAAAAGAATAAAGAAATAAAAGAAAAAGAGGGAGATATTTAGAATAAATATTGAGTGACCTAATCCCAAGGGAGGGCTCAGCATGGGCCTGATCGCAAAAGAACCCAAGTAGAGAGAGATAGGGAAGCTCATGTGTGTGCATATACCTATAAATAATTAAAAATAAAAATGGATGTGTATATATTTGTACATATTTGTAAATATTAAATTAAAATAAAATTGGGAAAAACAAAAGAAAAATAAAATCACATAAAAATTCCCTTCATCATTGTATATATGCCATGTACATAGATCCACTCATTTATTTTCCTCTTGTAAATAAATAATTAAAATTTAATAAAAATATATTTACATTCTACATTTCATGATGTAAATAAATAAAATAAAAATCATAAAAATAAAAATAAAAAAAATTAATTAAAATAAAAATCAAAATCAACATTGTATATATACCATGTAAATAAATGTATATATCTATTTATTTACTCTATGTAAATAATTAATAAAAATAAAATAAAAATACCATATTTTTCCAAATTTTATACTATAAATAAATAAAATATAAAATTGGAATAAAATGTATAAAAATAAATATTTAAAAATCAAAAATAAAAAATGCATATTGTATATACCTATATATAATAATACTATATTGTAAATACAATATTTTTATTTCAAAAAAATAAATAAAAATCATTAAAAAATAATTTAAAAATAAAAAAATATTTTTCATGTTTTAACTTTTTCGAAATTCGATCATTTATTAATTTTTATTTAATTTACAAATAATTATTGAATGCTGGATTCCTATTGGTCCACGGGGGATTGTTGACCCCAGGTCAACTCTCCCCCGCGGACCCTCTTCTCGCGGATCTGGGAGTCAGACCCGATTTCTCAACTTTTTCCCCGCTCGATCCGACCACCAAATACCCATACCCCGGGCTCCATTTGATCCTCCTTCATCCGAGACCCTCGCCCAGGGTTGAGCCTAGGGATCCGTGCTTCATGCGTCCATGCCCGATTCAATCTAGGCAGACCCTTCACCATATTTAACCAAACCTCCGACCGCAATTTCATGCCATCTTTGGCGCTACTCCATCGTCCTAGAACCTCCATCCCCTTCCTCTGAGTGACAGCAATGCGAGGGTGGTGTCGAAGAGAGGAGAGGAGCCCTCCGCCACTGATCCGGCGTCATCTGACCGCCGTGCGCCGCCGTGAGCTGCGCCCGAGCCTCGAGTTGTCGACGACCCTCAACGCGACGACCAGAGCTTCCTTAGCTCGTCCACAGTCGACTCCCGTGATCAGGTAAACCTTATTCATCCTATCTTTCTTTAATTTCCGATTACCCCCAATTCACTCCGCCATCATCTTTCGTCGATTCTGGTCACCGCACTCATCGACTCGATCATCGGATGACACCCACATCTTCGCGAGACCCCTCTTCACGTTCTGCACCCACTCACACCTCCTGACTCGCCCCGGAGCAGGACCTCCACCCTCCTCCGCCGTCGCTTCGCCGGAGGGTGTCGCCGCGACTCACCCACGCACCCATTCCACCTCTTACAGGGTCGAGGCAATTTGCCCTCGACCCAGGAGTCGTCTCATGCTATTTTGCAGGGCTAAGGAGACCCATCTGAGGGTCTGGACATCTAGGCACAGAGCTCCAGCTCCTCCTGCGTCGCCAGAGCTCCTCGGAGCTTCCCGGCGTCATCGAAGGAGCTCAGTAGCTGCGGAGGACCTGGGAGATTCTATTCCACATCCTAGCAGCAGCGGAGTTCCAGCACGCCTGTGGTGCTCCGGCGAAGTTCGCCGAAGCTGTGTTTTTCCAGGATCCTCCTCTGACGTCCGGTCATCCCCGACGTCCCAGATTCGATCACAACCACTCATTTAAAGGGACCCAGCCACCGTCAGATCGTCGAGGGTTGATCAGGACCGTCCGATTCAGTGAAGGGGTGCCCTTGCTCCAGCACCGTCAGATCAGCCACGTGGCACCTCCTCAGCCATCCGAGTTAATAAAGGGTAATTTATCCTTCGGCCCTTCTTTCTTCTGCTTTTAATTAATTAGTCCTGTAAATATTAGAATCAGTTGTTTTTATTTTGGAAAAATTTCACTTTGGACCTGAATGTTTAGCTTATTTGCACTTTAGTCCTCCTATATGTGGTCCACGTGCATCGACACGTGAGGTTTTGGTTAAATTGCATTTTCTATCCTGTGATTTCTGTGTGTTATGGATTGCATGTTTTAAAATAAGAATGACACATATGCCCCTCCGTGCCTGAAGCACGTGTGCCGTGCATGATATTTTGGACTTTTTGCACTTTGGGCCCTGCATTTTCTTTGATTGTTATTCTTTGGCCCCCAGACATGTTTTTATGACATTTTGGTCCCTATGCACTGTGTGCCTATTTTTTATTTAAATAAAATATCATATTAAGTCCAAATCGAGTGAAAATTGGACACGTGACTCCTGCCACTGTGTAAAATTTCCACCAAAAATTTGGTACATTTTTTAGGCATTTTTATATTTTTAAAATTTCAAATATAGCCATTTTTGTGTCTGTCCAAATTATAAAATCATAAAAAATGTAAAAACTCTTTTAAAAATTCCAAAAAAATTAAGTTTTGTTTCTTTTTGTATATTTGATTTTCTGTGCATTTTTGGCGATTTTTGGATATAGAAAAATCATAAAAATTAAAAAAACACTTAAAAACTCATAAAAATCCTAAAAAAGTATAGAAAATCCAAAAAAATTGTTGCTATTTTTCATAAAAATTACCTCCAGGCTATTACAGCGCTATTTGATATTTTTCTTGGCCCTTTCAAGCTTGGGTGGACAGCTAGTTTCTGTTTCTGCCTTCTTTTTTTTAGAAAATTCCATAAATTTTATAAAAATCTCAAAAATTCACCAAAAACAGTAAAAAACCTATAAAACATAAAAATATCTTTGTTTGAATTTTTGGACCCTTTTTGAGTATTTAAATAATTGATCGAAGTTGCTTGTATTTGCTTTTTCTTTATTTTCCTTATCATTAAAAAATAAAAAAAATATATAAAAATATTTAAAACCACCAAAAACATTTGTTTTTATTTTATTTTGCTTCTTGACTACTTCGTAGACCGCAAGGCCAACTCGTGCTCCTTGAGACCGACCCTGGGAGCTATACCAGGTTAATTACATAGCAGGGCCGCTATTTTGGTTTTCATTGCTTTTTGTTCTTTCGATTGGTGGTCTGATTTTGTCTCTTGATTGAGCTCTGAGTCCCGAGTGACTGAGGTCGCAATGACCTTAGTGATATCTTTACCTTAGTCTATCGGGCGGCTCATCAGAATGGCACCGTTATCGGGGAGCACGGCTTAGTAGTCCATTTCCTTTTTCTTTGATTTTTGCTTTCTTTTGCTTTTCGCGGCTTTTCCACGGCTTTTTCTTTGTCCGCAGCTTTTAGCGGCTTTTTGTTTTTATTTTATTTTATTTTATTTTGTTTTGTTTTTGATTGTTTTTGAGTGTTTATTTTTATTTCCCATTTTTGCACATATACCCTGTTTTATTTATTTGCTTTATTTGCTTGGTCTGTGACACACTTTGTTGTTTACTTGCGAGGGCCCGAGGACCAAGGCAACTCCTCTCGAGGAGCCGACGCAACCACGGGAATCGGAGGCGTCTCCCTTCTACACGGAGCCGCAGGAGAGCGCAAGGAGGCAGCAGAGTGCGGGAGTAGTTAGATTAGACTAGTTTTATTTACTGCAGATTTGAACTGTTGTAATAATACAGGGACAGGACATGACCTCAGACACTTAGACTCTCGGGGTCTGTTTCGCCGAGCACCGGTGAGCTCGAAGGACCCCTCGGTTTTTCGCGGCTTTTTACGCGGTTTCTATCATTTATTTACTGCCTTATTGTTTCTCGTGGATTTCAGCCTTAGCTTAGGATTTTTGCTTGATTGCGCCGTAATTAGTAGGGTCCACACACCTAATAAATTTGCCTGTACCTATAAACCGTTAATTGGACCAAAATAAAAACATAATAAAAAGACTATTTGGTCACCTGAGGGGTCACGCGCGGCTAAGGGTCGTATACAGCGCTGGAAAGATCCATTGTGGCAGGCACCGATCAGCATCCGAGACCGGACACCGACCCCTCTTGATTGACCACTTAGCCATTGTTCTTTCGAGTAGAACTGCTTGTTAGGGCCCGGATTTCCGCTTGCATCATTAAGGTAGTTTTAATTCAGTCTTTCAATTCTGCGCGGATGATCTTGCATGTAGACTGCTAGAGTCAGGTACGCATTTCTTACTCTGCATGCATCATTGATTTCTCGCGCATCGGCTTTTTCGACTTCTCCCCCTGTTTTTGGACTTAAATAACTAGGAGAACCGAAAAATTCATTACACGATTGTTTTTATTTGAAAAATACCTAAAAATCAAACCATAAAATTGGGACTGTTAACCATATCTGACCCTAAAAGACACTCATCAGAAAAATTTGTCTTGGGGAGATCAACCCCCTCCTTGTCTGATTTGCATGTACGAGAGAGTGACCCGCACCCTAGGATAGATCCACATCTGGACCTTCTTCAGACTACTGCTTCTGGGCTAGTCGTTCTCCAGTGAGGATTGCTCCGGTCTCCGGTAAAGCGGGTCGCGATATCCTTAACAGAGCGAGCCAATTGGGCAGCCAGTAAACGGTCCACAACTTGTACTGGCTGGGAAAGATCTAGTTCGGGATCGAGCCAGTCTCCTAGGGGAATCAAATTCCCAACAGGTCACGTAATCGCTCTGCTATCTTTACTTGATCACCTAATAAAAACTGACAAGATAATTGACCGAACTCTTACGGTCTTCAGCTCGCGTTGAGTAGGTGAATCAGGGGTTTATTTGCTGATCATAGTTATTACCAGATCCCATTCGCCCGACTCGCCAGATCACGATGATGTGCAGGAGGTCCCTTAGGCAGCCTCTGGCTGCACCGCTTTTCAGCACTCCAGCCCATTCATCTAGGTCGGTTCACGAGAGCCGAGACCCGCTCTCTGAACCCGAGTTCGATTCCGCCCTATTCCCCCTCGCCCACCCTTCTACCAGTCCAGAGACACCTGTGCCAGATGAGAGACCACAGTCAGATGATCTATCGGCACCTGAGTTTGGGTCTTTTGCCTTTGCAGAGACCATGGCCGGCAGCAGTGACGACCGCACCGGAGGTCCCCGAGCCGAGCGGACATTCATCATGGACCAGGGTGCGATCAACTCCACCCTGATCGCCTCCTTAGAGATAGTGCAGCGGCAGTTGAGGGATCAGGGTGCATTCATGATAGAGATGAGGCACGAGATGGAGCAGATGAGAGCAGACCGCGATCAACGCGGGCCAGGAGACGGGCCGAGGAGACCAGACGATGCAACAACAGTAGCAGCCGCCACAGCAGCGGCAGCACCGGACCAGCCGAGACCGATGCGGGAGTTACACAACCCCGGATCGACACTGACGCACCGTTGGGTCGTATTACCAGCTATCGTGGGGGACTTCAAGTTCCCCCCGAACACCTTGCAGCTCCTCCCCCGGTTCCATGGGCTCACCACTGAGGAGCCCCATCTCCACCTTCAGGAGTTTCTGATGATCTACAGCACAGTCCACGACAGACAGGTGGACGAGGATACCATCCATATGATTGCCTTCCCCTTCTCACTAGCAGACAGAGCAGCCACCTGGCTGAAGAATCTGGGGAAGTTCGTTTACACCTGGGAGCAGCTCCGCATCGAGTACTTGAATAAGTACTATCCACTCGGGCGAACGAACGCAGCGAGGGCCCTGAGCAGCAACTTCTCCATGCTCCCCAATGAGCAATTCCACGAGGCATGGGAGAGGTTCTGTAAGTTGACCGATAGATGCCCGCACCATGAGATTTCAAAGCCGAACCTTGTTCGGAGCTTCTTTTGCAGGCTGACACCAGAGCTGCAGGGCCTGGTGAATGCTTCATGTGGCGGGTCCTATTTAGCTAAGGACGAGGATCAAGTCTGGGCCATCTACGAGGAGATGGCCGAGAACTACACTGTGATGTCCCAGACCCGACTCTACACACAGGGACGCCCCCAGCCACAGACCGTGCAGTACCAGAGGATCGCACGGGTCGACGCCGGTCCTTCCACTTCGTCAGTGGCAGCCGTACATTCCGAGTCCACAGCTGCTGACATGGGCATTATCAGCGAGAAGCTGGATTGGATGGAGATTATAGAGAAGAAGCAGTGCCAGGGTATCACGCAGATGGAGCAGATGGCACATACACTGAGCGACTTGAAGACACAGCTCATGTGTCTCTAAGAGGCACAGACGGCTTCTCAGCCCCATCTTCAGTCGCGAGGAGATCCGAGCGGCAGCGGCAGTTCGTCCCAGCGCTCCCAGCAGCCTAGACAGGTTCACCTTGTACAGGCGGAGCCGTACCAGCAGTCGCAGTCACACTACCAGTCGCCACCATCTCCCGACATCAGATGGTGGTCTACCAGCCGGATCAGCCTCTGGCAGTACTCCCGCCACCCCCTTATGAGTCAGAGCCGTTGATGGATGTCAACGGGATTTGGTAAGACCGACCCCAGCCCGGTATCCGACGAGACCATCCCGGATTCCGTTGGTCGGCCGGAGGTGCCAGTTCCCAGCAACAGCCTTCAGGTCAGGGTGGCCAGTACGACCATCGACGAGATGACCAACAGCAGCAGCCCCCAGTGTACCAACAGCAGCAGCAACAGTCATCCCAGTATGGTCCTCATCCCTATCAGCAGGGACATTCTTGAAGGCGTGATCAGCCTCAGCAGCAGTTTCATCCACAACAGTACCCCTCTCAACCGCAGCACCAGACACAACAACAGCCTCACTACCAGCGAGGCCACTCGTCAGGTTCGCTTGGGCCATCCTATGAGAACCCCGCCTTAGATGACATAGCCCGCCTCCTGACTGATCAGCAGGATACTTTGAGACGGGAGATGGATGAGTTCTGTCAGGAGATGCAGGAGATCGTGAGAGGGAAGGCCGCCATACCTACCCAGATCGAGCCGAACCCGAACAACCTCAAGAGGAAGTCTGAGCATGTAGATTTCACAGAGTATGCCACTCCGAGTGATTCATTTGGTGATATGTCTGCCTATCTTTTTGATACTGACTTTGTCACACTTAGGAGCGGTAGGATGCCAGCAGGCGGCGCCTTGGTTGAGCGACGACCCCAGGACACTTCTAGAGCGCCAGACGAAGAGGAGGAGTGTGGTACTGATGCCGCGAGAGATGATGACGGTGGTGCTGATGCCACCATGGATGCTGATCCCACCGATGGTATTGATGCCGTCATTTCACCAGATGGAGGAGGTGGTACTCATGCCACCATTGTTGCCGAGCCAGAGCGCGGTGCTGATGTCGCGAGTCGACATGCTGAGGGTGGTGCTGATGCCACCATTTTTACTTCTGTTAGTCTTGTAGTCTTTCCTTTTGTTCATGTATCTCAGGACATTTCTGACAATAAAGGAAAGGGTTTGTTTTCTTCTGATCCACTTGTGGTGCTTGATGTATGTGTGGATTCTGCCGTTGAGCAGCCTAACCCCTCTCCTAGTCCTTCATCTGAGAAGGACCCTGTGATCCCCTTCTCTAGAGCACTCCACATGGGGAAGGGGAAGAAAATCGAAAATCCAAAAAAGAAGCAGCAGGAAGAGTTCAGCCAGCAGATGATCGACAGGTTCTACATTCAGCTGACTCTTCAGGAGGCTTTGCTGCACATCCCTCTACTCCAGAGATCACTCAGAGACAGGATCACAGTTAGGAGGAAGAGGAGGAACCACCAGTCTGAGATCCATGTGCTGACCAGAGCCACATGTTTCGCGATTCAGAACTGTCTGCCGGCCAAGAGGCCAGATTCAGGAGCCCCATATGTCAGATGCCATATCAGAGAGCAGAGGTTCGACCGCACTCTATTAGACAGCGGTTCATCGATCAACCTACTTCCGACAGCCCTTCTCGACCGCTTCGAGTTGGGCACTCTATGACAGAGCGGGACAATCCTTTAGTTTGCTGATCGATCTGTCAAGAGGCCGAAGGGGTTGCTGAGGGAAGTTGTCATCACAATTCATGGCCTGCAATTCCCCGTGGACTTTGTTGTGTTGGACATGGAGATCCCTGAGTCAGTGACCGATACCCCCATCATCTTAGGTCGCCCGTTCTTGGCCACAACCAAGGCAGTGACCGACCATGATAGCGGGAAGGTATACTTTCGCGTCAAGGGTGAGAGTGTACAAATAGAGACGGTCGAGGATATCAGAGTCAGAGATTCAGCATGCTCAGCGCCGACCACTGATTCAGAGCAGATGACAGATGCAGGTCCAGACATCCACCAGGACTACGACTTTGTGATCACAGATGACGAGGAAGTTTGGGCAGACCCAGATGCACAGGCCATCCTCTCACCTTCAGAGTCCACTGATGCAGAGACGCCAGCAGAGGAGAGCTTGGAGAGCGCATTCCTAGTCCAGGATACCTTTGAGGCAGCAGAGCCGGTTCTTGACCGTGAAACAGAGTTTTCCCTCGGAGTCAGATGTTGATTGGGTAGAGTTTGATGATCTTATACCATGTCTGACTTCCACTGAGCCTACAGCTAGGGAGGAGGTTGATGCCATGCAAAGCAGAGACAGTCCAGTAGAGCAACCTTCTCCAGAGTCTGATTGTGAGCAAGAGTTTCAGTTCTCCCATGCGGATTTGACAACATTCACTCAGAGCTTTCAGAGACCAGACCCGCCAGTCCCCAGTTGTCCAGAGCTGAAGCCACTTCCTGCGTCGCTGAAGTATAGGTTCCTTGCGGGTGAGCATGAGATGTACCCAGTCATTATCTCCGCCGATTTGACTGGAGAGTAGGAATCCCGTTTGATGGGGGTTCTTAAAAAGAACCGCAAGGCGATAGGATGGAGCGTAGCCGATCTCCAGGGGATAAGTCCGGCCCTGTGCTCCCACCATATCTATCTCGAGGATGAGGCAAAGCCGTCGTGTGAGTTCCAACGGCGGCTGAACCCGAATCTACGAGAGGTTGTCATGAAGGAGATTTCGAAATGGTGGAGCGCCGATTTTATCTACCCCATCTTCGACTCCAAGTGGGTCAGTCCGTTGCATGTGGTGCCCAAGAAGACGAGCATCACTACAGTTGTCAGCGAGTCTGGAGAGGAGATCGCTACCCGGGTACCCACTTCTTGGCGGGTCTGCGTGGATTACAGACGACTCAACCAGGCCACCAAGAAGGATCATTTCCCCCTGCCCTTTATAGATCAGATCATTGAGAGACTGGCAGGGAAGAGCCATTACTATTTCTTGGATGGGTACTCCGGCTACAATCAGGTGGCCATCACTCCCGAGGACCAGGACAAGACTACCTTCACATGTCCCTTTGGCACATATGCTTTCAAACGCATGCCATTTGGGCTATGCAACGCCCCTGCGACTTTTCAGAGATGCATGTTGTCTATCTTTTCAGACATGGTGGGGGAGTGCTTGGAGGTCTTCATGGATGACTTCTCGGTCTACGGTGACGGATTCGACTCCTGTCTTGACTGCCTAGACCGAGTCCTTCAGCGATGCATTGAGGTTCACCTTGTGTTGTCTTGGGAGAAGAGTCACTTCATGGTGACTCAAGGGACGATGCTTGTCCATATCATCTCCAACAGGGGCATGAAGGTTGATCCGGCCAAGGTAGATGCCATTAGAAAACTCGCACCACCGTCCAACTTGCGATAGTTACGGTCTTTTCTGGGGCACGTTAGTTTCTACCGGTGCTTCATTCATGATTTCAGTAGGATTACCCGACCATTAACTGATCTGTTGACGAAAGACACCGAGTTCCTTGTCGATGACAAGTGTCTTTCGTCGTTCGAGACTCTCAAGAGATGTGTTGTTGAGGCTCCTGTTCTCCAACCGCCTGATTGGTCTCCCCCATTCGAGATCATGATGGATGCCTCCGATTTTGCCGTAGGGGCCGTGCTGGGACAGAGGAGGGATGGGGTCCCATTTTCCATTCACTACGCTAGTCGTACATTGGATGCCGCGCAACGGAACTACACAGTCACTGAGAAAGAGATGGTAGCCGTAGTTTTTGCCCTAGATAAGTTCAGATCTTACATTATCGGATCTAGAGTGACCATTTACACTGACCATACCGCCATCAGGTACCTCATGGCAAAGAAGGATTCCAAGGCCAGATTGACCAGATGGATCCTTCTACTCCAGGAGTTTGACATAGAGATTGAGGATAAGGCTGGAGTCAAGAATGTGGTGGCGGATCATCTCTCTCGATTAGAGCATCTTGAGGATTCTGAGCAGACTGAGCCTATTTGTGAGACCTTCCCAGATGAGGCAATCCTTGCTATCGCCACTCTCCCATGGTATGCCGATATTGTGAACTTTCTTATTGCTAAGAAAGTTCCACAATATTGGCCCATGCAGCGACTTGAGACCTTCCTCGCGAAGGCCAAGTTCTACCACCGGGAGGATCCCATCCTTTACCATGAAGGAGGGGATAACGTCTGGCGTAGGTGCATTCCTCAGGAGGAGCACCATAGCGTCCCCACTTACTGCCACAAGCTTGAGGGAGGAGGACATCACCTTGGGAGGAGAACATCACAGAAAGTGCTCCAATCCGGCCTGTTAGAGGATGGGCACTTGTGGACAGCGTGATATGATGCCGATGCATCCCATTCACTTCTGTGAGGTTTTTGACGCATGTGGCATCGATTTAATGGGTCCATTCCCTAAGATTCAGGGATTCAAGTACATTCTGTTGGCCGTGGATTATGTTAGTCATTGGGTTGAGGCCATCGCCGCCCGAACCGCAGATGCTAGGACTGTTTGCATATTTTTGAGGAAGCATATCATTTCATGGTTCGAGATACCTCGAGTGTTGATATCTGACGGGGGGTCTCATTTCGTCAACGACAAGGTAAAGGCCCTTGCTAGCGAGTTCGGAATAGACCATCGAGTTGCCACTCCATACCATCCTCAGTCGAATGGTCTTATCGAAGTGCCGAACAGGGAGATCAAGACTATATTGCAGAAAGTCCTCCGCCCTGACCGAAAGGATTGGTCACAGCTTTTGGACTCGATCTTGTGGGCATATCGGACGTCTTTCAAGACACCGTTGGGCACATCTCCCTTTCGCCTCGTTTATGGCAAGCCGTGCCATTTACCTGTTGAGTTGAGACATAGGTCACTTTGGGTTGTCACTGATATACTTTTGGATCCATATAGTGTAGGAGATCAGAGGAGGGCAGAGTTTGCAGCCTTGGAGGAGCTTCGTGATACCGCCTTTTCAAACAGCCTACAATACAAGGAGAGAGTGAAGGAGTGGCATGATTCTCATATCAGCCACAAGCATTTTGAGCCTGGACAGAGAGCATGGCTGTTTGATGCTAGGCTTCGTCTATTTCCAGGGAAGCTACAGAGCAAATGGAAGGGACCATATTTGGTGAGAAAGGTACACGACAATGGGAGTATCGACATATCTGAGTTGTCTTCTGAGAGTACCTTTCGAGTGAACGGCCAGCGGCTCAAGCCATTTCTAGATCATGAGCCGCGGGTCGTTGATGTTGCCCCGATTCATTTTGCGTGAGATGTGCTCTCTTGACTCTCATCTATTGCATCTCACGCCTGATTATCACCGTTCTCCCGACTTGTATAGATCCAGATGTCCATATCATTCTATTCTTTAGTCCCACATCCCTTTTCTCATCTTATGATTATGCTATACTTAGGGTGTACTTTACCCTAAGTATAGGGGGGATGTAGGACTCTCGGGTATTCTTTTGATTCATTTCTATCTCTATTTTTGCTGCCTATACTTAGGGACATTTTACCCTAAGTATGGGGGGGGGGGGTAGACCCTGTACATTCTTCACTCGGTTTTCCCTTCGTGTACAACCTGCTATACTTAGGATTATTTGATCCTAAGTATAGGGGAAAAGCCGAGGTCCTCTTGCATTTCTATTCTTTCATTCGTCTTTGTATATAGCCTTCCTTTTCACTTCCCTATACTAAGCACGAGTTATGTCTTCTTCATTGCTATTGACTCTGAGGACATCGTTCGAGCTAAGTATAGGGGGGTGTGTATATATTTCATATATACTTTAGCCATAACTCGTACTTTGTGTGAGTGTGTTAATAAATAAAAATGGCTAAAAACCCAAAAATCCATAAAAATTAAAAATTTTTCCTGTAGATAAACATTCTTTTGTTGCACAAACATAGCTATTGTACAAATTATTTTTGTAAAAATGTTTTCAAAAACTTTTTGTGTAAATTGTGTGTAAATATGTGCATATCAAAATTATTTATATAGTATAAAATTTTTCCAAAATGTTTTGAAAATCAAAAGTTTGCAAAAACCTTGTGTAAATTTGTGTAAATATTTTGCAAAACTTGCATTCATGCACACATTCATGATTTCAAAACATTTTTCAAAAATTTTGCATATGTGTAAATACTTGTAAATAGCATCTTTATATATTTGTATAGTTTTTCCTGGATTTTAGTTGACATTTAAACTAGCCTGGAATTAAATTGGAAAATGGAGCTTGATTAAGATCTTAATCCACCTAATTATAAGAGGAACCTTATAGGGCTTAGGATTAAGGCTTTTCAGGTCCATGGTGACTTAATTCTTTGAGTCCACTAGGCTATGATCACATGCCATCTCAATGAGCCTAAGTAGAGCACTTAACAACACACACATGACTCATATAGACAATGGCTTGACTTGGACCCGCACTTTACACCGAGCTCTCTACGGATGAGGTGGTGAGGAGGTAGTCTTCCTTGACTTGGGGTAGCATATGAGGGTAGTACTTCTAGGCGGAACATCTCTTCTTCTTTTAGTGAAGGAAGTGCGTCTCAACTTGGTCTGGTTACCATGAGGTCTAACGACAGGAGTTGTGGGTTGCAATAATGCTTCAAAAGAGGGATAGTCTACTGGCTCAAGAGGAAAAACTCCTTATGTACATATGCTGCACCTTCTAAATATGTTGCACAAATGCACTTGAAAAAAAATGCAAAAAGAAAATAACTCCAAAAAAGTGGTGGGTCTGATAGAAAATGATAATCCCACCGGAGTATGTATAAAGTGCAAATAAACAAAGCTTGAGACTCATGTTCCATCTTATGTAGCTTGCAGCAGGGAGACTTAGCTACACTGGTTGAGCTCCCAAGGATACATGGCTACACTGGCCATGGTCCAAAATCTTCTTCCCCCTCTTCTTGAGCCGGTTGAACTTGAACTTAGAAGGGAATACCCTGCTCCTCGAGGAAAGAGTGGCCAGATTAGGGTCATAGAGTTACCTTGTTGGGGAGGGTTGTCAAGTTGCTACTTCTGAGGTGGAGAGCTATACTTCACATACACTGTACAAGGAAAGATTCATGGTCTTCAGGGTTTGTGTATGTAGACTTGTTCTGATCTGGATTATTGAGGTGTCTTGACTATAAATTAGTGGATCTTAGAGGCTGTCAAGTTTTAAACCTAAGTCCAAATAAGGTTCCGACACATTAATAATCCAAAGATCCGATCGAGCTCCATATTTCAATGTAATGAAGGCAAGTTTAATAATCAGCTTTGATCCATGCATTGTCTCCTCTTTTTCTTTTTCTTTTTCTTTTTTCACTTCTTTTTCAAATAAGTGTTTGCTAAGGGACTAGCAAAGTTAAGTATAGGTGGGTGATGAATACTCATTCATCACTCTTTATTCTTTTATTTTAGCTACAAAACCTATGCAAAACACATGTAGATACTTGTAAATAGCAATAATTATCATATTGCATGCATTGTGTAAATATGCATTATTAGCATGTTTTTGTGCATAAATAAAAGAATAAAGAAATAAAAGAAAAATAGGGAGATATTTAGAATAAATATTGAACGACCTAATCCCAAGGGAGGGCTCAGCATGGGCCTGACCGCAAAAGAACCCAAGTAGAGAGAGATATGAAGAAGCTCATGTGTGTGCATATACCTATAAATAAATAAAAATTATTTTCCTCTTATTTAAAATAAAAATGGGTGTGTTACAAAAATAAAATCAAACAAAAATTCCCTTCATCATTGTATATATGCCATGTACATAGAACCACTCATCTATTTATTCTCCTCTTGTAAATAAATAATTAAAATTTAATAAAAATATATTTACATTCTACATTTCATGGTGTAAATAAATAAAATAAAAATCATAAAATAAAAATAAAATAAAAAGAAATAAAATAAAAATCAAAATCAATATTGTATATATACCATGTAAATAAATGTATATACCTATTTATTTACTCTATGTAAATAATTAATAAAAATAAAATAAAAATACCATATTATTCCAAATTTTATTCTATAAATAAATAAAATATAAAATTGGAATAAAATGTATAAAAATAAATAATTAAAAATCAAAAATAAAAAATGCATATTGTATATGCCTATATATAATAATACTATATTGTAAATACAATATTTTTATTTCAAAAAAACAAATAAAAATCACTAAAAAATAATATAAAAATAAATAAACATTTTTCATGTTTTAACTTTTTCGAAATTCGGTCATTTATTATTTTTTATTTAATTTCCAATTAATTATTGAATGCTGGATTCCTATTGGTCCACGGGGGATTGTTGACCCCCGGTCAACTCTCCCCCGTGGACCCTCTTCTCGCGAATCTGGGCATCAGACCCGATTTCTCATATTTTTCCCCGCTCGATCCGACCACCAAAAACCCAAACCCCAGGCTCCATTTGATCCTCCTTCATCCGAGACCCTCGCCCGGGGTAGAGCCTAGGGATCCGTGCTTCATGCGTCCATGCCCGATTCAATCTAGCCGGACCCTTCACCATATTTAACCAAACCTCCGGCCGTAATTTCACGCCATCTTTGGCGCTACTCCATCGTCCCAGGACCTCCATCCCCTTCCTCTGAGTGACAGCAGTGCGAGGGTGGTGTCGAAGAGAGGAGAGGAGCCCTCCGCCACTGATCCGGCGTCATCTGACCGCCGTGCACCGCCGTGAGCTACGCCCGAGCCTCGGGTTGTCGACGACCCTCGAGGCGATGACCAGAGCTTCCTTAGCTCGTCCACATTCGACTCCCGTCGTCAGGTATACTCTATTCTTCCTATCTTTCTTTAATTTCCGATTACCCCCAATTCGCTCCGCCGTCATCTTTCGTCGATTCCGGTCACCGCACTCATCGACTCGATCATCGGACGACACCCACATCTTCGCGAGACCCCTCTTCACGTTCTACACCCACTCACTCCTCCTGACTCGACCTGGAGCAGGACATCCACCCTCCTCCGTTGTCGCTTCACCGAAGGGTGTTGCCGCGACTCACCCACACACCCATTCCACCTCTTACAGGGTCGAGGCAATTTGCCCTCGACCCAGGAGTCGTCTCGTGCTATTTTGCAGGGCTAAGGAGACCCATCTGAGGGTCTGGACATCTAGGCACAGATCTCCAGCTCCTCCTGCATTGCCAGAGCTCCTCGGAGCTTCCCGGCGTCATCAGAGGAGCTCAGTAGCTGCGGAGGACATGGGTGATTTTATTCCACATCCCAGCAGCAGCAACGGAGGTCCAGCGCGCTACGTCAGAGGAGGATCCTGAAAGAACACATACACTCATTTAAAGGGACCCAACCACCGTCAGATCGCCGAGGGTTGATCAGGACCGTCTGATTCAGCGAAGGGGTGCCCTTGCTCCAGCACCGTCAGATCAGCCACATGGCACCCCCTCAGCCGTCCGAGTTAATAAAGGGTAATTTACCCTTAGGCCCTTCTTTCTTCTGCTTTTAATTAATTAGTACTGTAAATATTAGAATTAGTTGTTTTTATTTTGGAAAAATTTCACTTTGGACCTGAATGTTTAGCTTATTTGCACTTTAGTCCTCCTATATGTGGTCCACATGCATCGACACGTGAGGTTTTGGTTAAATTGCATTTTCTATCCTGTGATTTCTATGTGTTATGGATTGCATGTTTTAAAATAAGAATGACACATATGCCCCTCCGTGCTTGAAGCATATGTGCCGTACATGTTTTTTGGACTTTTTGCACTTTGGGCCCTGTATTTTCTTTGATTGTTATTGTTTGGCCCCCAGACATGTTTTCATGACATTTTGGCCCCTGTGCATTGTGTGCCTATTTTTTATTTAAATAAAATATCATATTAAGTCTTAATCGAGTGAAAATTGGACACGTGGCTCCTGCCACTGTGTAAAATTTTCACCAAAAATTTGGTACATTTTTGAGGCATTTTTTTATTTTAAAAATTCAAATACAGCCATTTTTGTGTCTGTCCAGATTATAAAATAAAATCATAAAAAATGTAAAAACTCTTTTAAAAATTCCAAAAAAAAAAGTTTTGTTTGTTTTTATATATTTGATTTTCTGTGCATTTTTGGCGATTTTTGGATACAGAAAAATCATAAAAATTAAAAACACTTAAAACTCATAAAAATTCTAAAAAATCCAAAAAAAATACAAACTTTTCTTCTGAATTTTCTTTATTATTGCTATTATTCATAAAAATTACCTCCAGGCTATTACATGGCCATTTGATATTTTTCTTGGCCCTTTCAAGCTTGGCTGGATAGTTAGTTTCTGTTTCTGCCTTCTTTTATTTTTAGAAAATTCCATAAAAATTATAAAAATCTCAAAAATTTACCAAAACGGTAAAAAAACCTATAAAATATAAAAATATCTTTGTTTGAATTTTTGGACCCTTTTTGAGTATTTAAATAATTGATTGAAGTTGCTTGTATTTGCTTTTTCTTTATTTCCTTATCATTAAAAAATATAAAAATATAAAAATATTTAAAAACCACCAAAAATATTTGTTTTTATTTTATTTTGCTTCTTGACTACTTCGTAGGCTGCAAGGCCAACTCGTGCTCCTTTAGACCGACCCTGGGAGCTATACCAGGTTAATCACATAGCTGGACCGCTATTTTGGTTTTCATTGTTTTTTGTTCTTTCGATTGGTGGTCTGATTTTGTTTCTTGATAGAGCTTTGAGTCCCGAGTGACTAAGATCGCAACGACCATAGTGATATCTTTACCTTAGTCTATCGGGCGGGTATACCCTATTCTTTCTATCTTTCTTTAATTTCCGATTACCCCCAATTTGCTCTGCCGTCATCTTTCGTCGATTCCGGTCACCGCACTCATCGACTCGATCATCGGACGAAACCTACATCTTCGCGAGACCCCTCTTCATGTTCTGCACCCACTCACTCCTCTTGACTCGCCCCGGAGTAGGACCTCCACCTTCCTCCACCGTCGCTTTGCCGGAGGGTGTCACCGCGACTCACCCACGCACCCATTCCACCTCTTACAGGGTTGAGGCAATTTTCCCTCGACCCAGGAGTCGTCTCGTGCTATTTTGCAGGGCTAAGGAGACCCATTTGAGGGTTTGGACATCTAGGCACAGAGCTCCAGCTCCTCCTGCGTCGCCAAAGCTCCTCGAAGCTTCCCGGCGTCATCAGAGGAGCTCAGTAGCTGCGGAGGACTTGGGCGATTCTATTCCACATCTCAGCAGCAGCAGCAGCAGAGGTCCAGCGCACCCGTGGTGCTCCGGCGAAGTTCGTCGGAGCTGTGTTCTTCCAGGATCCTCCTTTGACGTCCGATCATCCCCGACGTCCTAGATTCGATCACAGCTACTCATTTAAAGGGACCCATCCACCGTCATATCGTCGAGGGTTGATCAGGACTGTCCGATTCAGCGAAGGGGTGCCCTTGCTCCAACACCGTCAGATCAGCCACGTGGCACCCCCTCAGCCCGTCCGAGTTAATAAAGGGTAATTACCCTTAGGCCCTTCTTTCTTCTGCTTTTAATTAATTAGTCCTGTAAATAGTAGAATCAGTTGTTTTTATTTTGGAAAATTTTCACTTTAGAATGTTTACTTGTTTGCACTTTAGTCCACCTATATTTGGTCCACGTGCAACGACATGCGAGGTTTTGGTTAAATTGCATTTTCTATCCTGTGATTTCTGTGTGTTATGGATTGTATGTTTTAAAATAAGAATGACACATATGCCCCTCCATGCCTGAAGCACGTGTGCCGTGCGTGATTTTTTGGACCTTTTGCACTTTGGTCCCTGCATTTTCTTTGATTGTTATTGTTTGGCCCCCAGACATGTTTTATGATATTTTGGTCCCTATACACTGTGTGCCTATTTTTTATTTAAATAAAATATCATATTAAGTCCAAATCGAGTGAAAATTGGATACGTGGCTCCTACCATTGTGTAAAATTTTCACCAAATTTGGTACATTTTTAAGGCATTTTCTATTTTTAAAAATTCAAATACAATCATTTTTGTGTCTATTCCAGATTATAAATTCATATAAAAGGTAAAAACTCTTTTAAAAATTCCAAAAAAAATTAAGTTTTGTTTGTTTTTGTATATTTGATTTTCTGTGCATTTTTGACGATTTTTTGATATAGAAAAATCATAAAATTTAAAAACACTTAAAAACTCATAAAAATTCTAAAAATTATAGAAAATCCAAAAAATTACAAACTTTTCTTCTGAATTTTCTTTATTGTTGCTATTTTTCATAAAAATTACCTCCAAGCTATTACAGGGCCATTTGATATTTTTCTTGGCCCTTTCAAGCTTGGCTGGACAGCTAGTTTCTGTTTCTGCTTTGTTTTATTTTTAAGAAATTACATAAAAATTATAAAAATCTCAAAATTCACCAAAACAGTAAAAAACTATAAAACATAAAAATATCTTTGTTTGAATTTTTGGACCCTTTTTGAGTATTTAAATAATTGATTGAAGTTGCTTGTATTTGCTTTTTCTTTATTTTCCTTATCATTAAAAATAAAAAAAATATAAAAATATCTAAAACCACCAAAAATATTTGCTTTTATTTTATTTTACTTCTTGACTACTTCGTAGGCCGCAAGGCCAACTCGTACTCCTTGAGACCGACCCTGGGAGCTATACCAGGTTAATCACATAGCAGGACCGCTATTTTGGTTTTCGTTGCTTTTTATTCCTTCGATTGGTGGTCTGATTTTGTTTCTTGATTGAGCACTGAGTCTCGAGTGATTGAGGTCACAACGACCTTAGTGATATCTTTACCTTAGTCTATTGGGCGGCTCATCACTACGCATGATCGATGCTGCTCATGCATCGATATGGTCATCCTCCAAAAAGGAAGTATAGCTATGGATGTCACTGGCAATGGCATTATGTCTCTATGAGGTTAGCCCCACGTCCAGCGACATCGGTGGTAAAGGCTTCATGCTTGTTTGTCCCTTTTTGTTTGAGAGGACTCCTCTAGCCATTTTCATGAAAGAGGTCACTCCCTTGATAGAATTGTAGGTACATATAAATTATGTTTTGGATTTTTCTCCCTCGTTGGTTACCATTACTATATCTTTGTTTTTTTAATTTTAGATTGACATTGATAGTGATTTTTTTATTGCCAGCTTCCAAGTTAACTATCTCTTTTAATTAGGTAAGCTTAGTTATGATGCCTAGTTATGATTTTGTTTATTTACCTTTTCTTTTATTTAAGAAGTATTTGCTGAAAAAATTATCATGCGCTCCAAATCGCTTCTAAACTAGTAGCTACTGTTTTGCTTCTCAAAAGTTTTTTGGATACTAAATTAGTCAAGAATTATGAGTTGATAATTTCAGACATTTTTTATAATTTAGGCCTCCATGCTAAAGAGATACCCATTACAACTGTCTCTTAGTACATTGATGATCTTCTTTGGAGCAATGCAATCAATGACTAATAAATTGGTCGTTGAGCGCAAGCCTCGAGCTTGGATGATCAGGTTCATTCTTGAACTTTGGAGCATTATTCATGCAGTAAGTACTGATCAAAAGTGCACTGTGACAATTTTATTCAAAAGATCCAAAAGTCATGATGTTCTTACAGGGAGTGGTAGGAGAGAAATTATACCTTGGGAGGTATAAGTTTTCTGAGACCTTCATTTATTTTCATTCCAATTTTTTCTTAGACAAAACCATGACTATTCTAACAGATCTTTTTTGGAAAAGAATGATTGAATTTATGTAGAAAGAAATGTTAAACTTGATGGTTGTGATCTCTAATATAAATAATTGTTTCTATTCCATTCCAGATTTTTAAAAAAACAAGAAAGATGTGTCAGAACCAAACTGTAAAGATGTGTTCTTGTTGGGAGCTCTATCATTCACATTTGGTGTCATTGTCGAAAATAAGAATGTTTGCTTCCCAACTTTTTTATTTCTTATGGTATTTTTTAAGTAACTTCTATAGTTAATATCTTCAAAAAACTTATGCATGAAAATGCAGGAACTGGGAGCCATAGTAGCTTTTGAGAGACCATACTCCCTTGTATTTTTGATGATCTTCTTGTGTGTTCCACCAAGAAATGGTAGTTTGATCGGCCTACAATGCTTAATTGGAAGATTCTTATTGTACTCTCATAGCCACCATTGCCGCTGCTAAAGGTTATAAGGGCACCATATTCTGAATTACTTGGGACGATGACCGTGCATTTATGTGCTATTGACAATATATATTCCCTGAATGTATGAGTTGGAATCAGAATAATTTTCTAGCATAATTTATGGAGTATCATGTAATGGTTGTATATTGGTGAAGAGTAAGATGTACTTATGATTATGTCATGTTTCTTGTGTGATATTTTTGGGAGGTTCTCTTTAAGTTGCTTGATTAATGCTTTCTTTGAGAAATTAATTTCTATTTGTAATGTAAAAGAGATTTATTTCTAGTTCTGATTTATTGATATTAACATCTTCTTTCTCTTCTTTCTAATGTCACAATCTTGGGTGTTACTTTGAATGTAGCCAATAACTATGGCGATGGATTTCTGTCACAACATTCTATGGTGGCAGATTTTCTGTCGCTGAACTATTTAGCGGCGAAGTTTTTGGTGACGTCTCTATGGTGACCGAATATCTGTCACAAAAGTATTTTCTGCCACCAAAAAGTAATATTCCATCACCTAAGATCTGTTGCCACAAGTCCTATTTGTTGTAGCGAGTAGCTTATATGGAAGACGAGTCCTTGAATTATCACCATAAAAAATGTAATTGTAACATAGATACACCTAGTAAGAGAAGAAATGCTTGAAGAAAGGGGGTTCGTCTACAGTGATCCAACCAGCCACTAAGAGGATGACACGTGAATGGCTCAAAATCTGCTTGTCCACAAATGTCGAGAAATGAAGATTCTAAGTCGATGGTCACATGTCTCACTGGGAACTACACTTGTTCCTCTCTCTATTAATTTCCAATTACATTCATACCATTAAGGTTATATTTGGACGGCAACTAAGCTAAAGAGTATACCTGTAAATGGTCCAACAATGTAAGCGTACAAGCACTGTTGCAAAATAGTATATTTGCAAAAACTTGAAGAGAAACAAGTGTAAACATCCACAACAAAAATCTATCAACTTGTCTCTAACGTGTGGATCTAAGGACACGTTGATCTCAATGGTGGCTGACTGGCAATATACTCTAGTCTCACTACATGAATAAATAGTTGTGCTCACGAAATAGTGGCTGCGGAATATTGAGGCCTCGATTATTTCGTAGGCACAACTATTACATTTTCTGATCTCCAATATTTCGTTGCCACCAAAGACATTTAAATTATTATTTATAATATAAGTTGTCCTATGTGGGGCCTTTGGCTACGACAATTCCGTTGTTACATATAACGGCAACAAAACATTTGTGGCTAGAGACACTGCCAACGGGACTTTTGACTACCACAATTAGCAACGAAACTGAAGTGGCCAGAATTAATTTCGTTGCCACAAATGCTGAATCTATAGGCTTAATTCCGTTGCCACAATCCATTTTTGTTGTAGTGTCTCTCCGGATGGAACTTCCTTGGATCTCTAACGAACAAATTCTCCGTGCTAACACCAGACGGCAACCGTTGATCTTCCAGTCTTCAGTCCAGACGCAACAGGTGGAGATGGATGGAATCCGATTGGATTCTAGAGCGTGCAGGATTTGTAATGGGGGCAGCAAAGCTTCCAAGTTGAGATTCTGACAAGCATCTTATCCTCTCTTACATATGCTGCGCCATATTCACGAAGGTATATAGATAGCAATGTGCGTGCACTGATCTGATCTCCACGAAAGTTGATGTGTGATTGTTGGGTTTGTCTTCAGCGAATAAGTGCTGAGTGCTGCAGAGCCGACACATCTCTCGCACGCATATATCTACAAACGTAATAAGGAAAATGCTTGGAAGGCGTGCTTAAAAAAAAGTGGCAGCAGGAGTAGAGTAACACGCACGAGCAGTCCGATGGGCATCGGATGAAGTTGCCCACGCGGTCCCCATGCTGATGATGCTCATCCGAAGCTCACTACGCGTTAGAGGACGGTAACAACAAAGGATCTGAGCTATTAAGTTCTAGTCTAACCCTCCATCTCTGCAACTTATGGAAGTTAACACGTGCTTCTTTCCGTATTTGACAATGTAATATTAAACTTTTTTTTAATCCTGCTGACTTTTTTCAATGTAATCCTACTTTTAGGAGTGTTGAAAAATATTCGGATCAATGGTACCCGGTTTGACCCGTTCATTTTGACCTTAAACTCTCGGGTACCTGTTTGAAAAATGATGGGTCAAGTACTCGCAATGTCATGACCCATATCCCATATAAAAAACTCGATGGGTACCCACAGGTATCTGGTTGGAAGCTTCCACTATCAATTATTTCACAAAAATACAAATGGTTAGATACAAATACCATTATAGATGTTACATTATTCTTATTATTTTAAAATTATAGAAATGGATGCGGATATAAATATCAGTGATATGAAAAACACATTGCCAAATCATTAAAAATGAATAACGGTATAAAATGGATGCAAATTAGATAGGAAAAATAATATAATCAAAATTGTATAGATAAGATGAAATTTATATGAATGGCTCATATATGTATCCATTTTGAAATCGAAATATATATAGATGTCAAAATTTGAATTAACATATATGGATAACGAATCGGATGCAATCCAAATCGACACACACACACACACACATTTTGGCATCCAAACATGATGATAATGAATACAATTGAATACAAATTGTATCGCACACGCATGCATGTGCGCACGCACCCCCCTTCCACACGCATGCCCGCGCCTGCGCCCATGCAAACACTCATGCCCACATGCGCCCATTGATGTTAATTAATACACCTATTTATGAATATGAATATATACTTATATATTATTTGTCATGTTGTCCTCCGATTATATATATTTACATCTCCTTTATTTGTATTTGATTTATTATGAGGATGAACCTACGCGAATGTTTCATTATTGGATCCGTATTCGATAGTATTCCTTCCAATTGCATGTATTCATATGGTTTGCATTATCCACAGTTTTATATATCCTCATTAATTTATTTATCTATGTTTATTTATCCATATCTGAATGCATTCGGTACCATTCGGATTTTTGGCATTATCATTATGAATATGATATAGATTCAGATATACATAATTGGACACATCGTTGCATTTTTATATATGCCACCTTTCACTAGAAGTATCTGCGGATACCCGCGGATATCTGCGAATAGCCAAAATCCATTGCTATTAACTGGGTACCCATTACGAATGGATACCCGTTGGAATAAGACAGATCGACCCGTGACCCAATACTAATAGAACGGGACAAGTCACTGTCAAATGGGGCGGATACCACCCATGAACACCCCTACCTACTTTTAGTTGGCAATAACGATGCTGATTTTCTTTTACGTAAAGTGCGACGCATATGTATCATTGATCTTGCTATTTTCTGTCGCAAAATAGAAAGATGTTATTTTTCGGCATGTTACTATTTCAGAGTGGAGTATATTGTACAATTTTTTGGTATATATTGTACAAGTCTTTGGTATGAATTCTTTGAGCTATTTCGTGTTATTTTTCGGCACTATTCTTTGAAGTATATGGTATTATTTTTTGGTGCTATTTATTTGTAAGAAACATGTTAATGTCATAATGTGTATCATTCTATATCAATTTATCTTTTCATTGTACTAAAAGCATGCCACTATTTTTCAAGGAAATCTGTTATTTATGCATATGATTGGCCTTTTTTTTATAAAGCGATATTCAATATTTATATTGTGTTATTTTTATTGAATATATGGTAATATTTCTACATTGTACTATGGCGTTTTGACATTGGGGCACTTTTTTTTATATATGATGCTAATTTTTATGATAATCATTTGGAGCATACAATATCTATTTCAGGGCCCCATATATAGAACATTGTATCCTCAGCTGCTATCTTTTGTTCATAATTGTAAGATCACATGTCATTGTCATAGACCCGATCCGTTATCGGAAATTACTAGCTTAGATAATTTGTTAGGTATGGATCCAACTAAAACCCTTGACCATAATAAAAATATTTAAATTTAGGTTATCTAATAGTAGCCCCCACTACTTATAAGAAATTACCACACTTTATTATTACTAGATGTGATACTATGTTTGAGGTTCTACAATCACTTACACTTATATCCGCAATGTTCTCATTGTACAATGACTCATGACATATTCTCAATAACAGTGGTGGCTTCACCTCTTAAGCAGCCCTTTCCTTCAAATTATATGATAGGGGTGGCTCCACCTCTTTGATGTAAAGCGGATTTACTCCGATACCATCTGTACCCTAGACACAGTATGATACTGGGGATTACTACCTCAAACAATCTGGTGGGTTTGGGTCCAACTGGAACTTTTGATCACAATAAAAGACACTTAAGGCGCCCATGTTATCTATTACTATTACACTTTGTGATTATGAAATGTGCTACTATGTTTGAGGTATTACAATAATACTAACATTATGATATTTTCTAGAGTTATCATGCCTTATATTTGTAGTAGTCATCACTATTTCTTTTGCACGAGATTTGTTATATATATTATTATAATCTTTTTACTTTTGTTCGCAATAATAGCTTAGTACCATTTTTTTAGAAAACATGTCACATATACGTGTCATTGTATCCCTTGGTATCTTTTATTCGCAATAATTTGGTGTTATATTTTAGGGACATCACAATATGTATCATTGTATGTAACTTCTATCTTTTGATTCAAATAAAAGCATTATGCTATTTTTGTATAGGAATTGAGTCACATATATGAAACATTGGGGATATTTTTTACATATGCTAATTTTAGATATATGGTTCTATTTTTCTTAGTATATACCAATATGGGATTATTCTTTCGAGTACATGACGCTATTTTTTGGTTTATTTTTTTATAGGAAACATGCCAAATTTAAGTATCATTGTATCCTATTGTATTTTTATCGCAATTATATGATGTTGACGTATTTGTAAGGAAAAATGCCCCATTTGCATATCTTTTGACTTATTTTTTTACATGACAATTTGTTAATTATATAAAGGTATTTTGTATGTTTTATGGGTTTATTTGTTGGATTGATCTTTTCTCTTTGCATACTTCAGTTATATATGGTTATGTTTTAAAGTACTCTTGCCATGTTGCAGGATGATGATTTTGAAGTATATATAAAGCAATGTTCTAGAGTGATAATGCATCATATTTGTATGGAGATACCGATCAAGTTCAGACCTTCGAACTCTTGTGTGGTTGACAGTTCTCATGTGTGGTGTCATGAGAGTTATGAAAGTGCACATGTAAAGTCTATAAATATATTTGTTTAACATATATCTTTCATTAAATATTTTGTTAACAATTTTATCTAACATTAAAATAGGAGGAGATGACTCAATGGTTGCAGCCGACACGACCAATAGATGGTAGTGACGTGTCGACCCCTCCGATGACATCAGAAGAATCATTTTGATCTATACACAAAGTATTCTCGAGTATTGGCCAAAACAAAAAAGGGATAAAACCATTACCACGACCCAATTTTATTACAGGGAGGATCCCTTACTCTTTAACGAGAACACTCATCTGATTTGGAGATTTGCATACTGGATGCAGATATTCCTAGTGTCATAACTCATTGGCATACTTTTGGGTATATAGCACACTATTCTAGAAAAAGAATTATAGTGAAGGTTATGTAATGTAGTTTTTATTGACCGACACTGTGCAATAATGCTGATAGATTTATCTGAACATGCCATGAATGTCAAATGATCGGTATTATGACTCGTAGAGACATGATATCACTTTCACTGGTTCATGTGGTTGAAGTCTTTGACACGTGGGACATTGACTTGATGGGGCTCTTCAAAATTCGCATGACTACCAATACATACTCTTGGTTATCCATTATGTCTCTCGCTAGGTGGAAGTGATCCGTACTCATTCTATTGATGACACAACCATCGCAAAGTTCATGAATGAATTGTTCGCTTGCTTTGGTCCTCCAAAAGTGATTATTAGTGACGGAGAGCCCCATTTTTCGAATGCTTCGGTCAATAAGGCTCCTGATGAAGAATAAAGTATAACATTGAGTCTCGGGCTCATACCACATACCACCCTCAAATAAATGGAATACCAGCTGAGCTATTCAGTGAAATCAAGGTAAACCGCCTGGAAAATCGTGAGATTTGACTATAAGGTTTGGTCTCAACAACTCCCTTCCTCTCTCTAGTTATATAGAACTGCTTTTTCCATCCCACTCGTGAAGAGCCCATACCGTATAGTGTAAGGTAAACCATGTCATCTTGTTGTTGAAGTTCACCACAACTCTCTCCGAGCCAATTCGAAATGTCAACTTGGTTGATGATGACGAAAAAAGAGAATACTTGATCTTGCTGAGGTTGAGGAATTGAGATACCATGAATATGATAACAATCTAATCTACAAGGATAAATTTACAAAATAGCATGATGCTCATATTTTGAAGAAGAATTTCCAGATTGATCAGAAAGTATGGTTATTTGATGCTAAACTCAAATTATTTCATCTAAAAGTTATTAGTAATCTAATCAATGTTGAACAATCTCAAATCCGATAATACCCAACTACCATTTATCTTCGATCTACAAAGCATGGCCCAAGAGACAAGATGTAGTGGACTGGTGAACTTCGCTCCATTCCATAAGTACCTGACCCTCATAGATTCCATTTTCCTCGTAATGTTCTTCGGTATTAACACATTCTACATATAATTTATGATGATTGGTGTAAATAACGAGTTCAAAAGGATGCACATTTTCGATATAGGAAAATGGCTGCATCTCTAGGAAGCGATCCTCTTACTCACCTTGGTCCACTACATGAGACTAAAATTCCATAGGAAGAGAATACGAGCTAAGACCACGGCCTAAGTTATTCACAGGTTAGGCACCATTGAGGAAATCCAATTCGAGCAGCAATTCGAGCAGCAAATAACTACTTGTTCATTCTCTTAAACAGAGAAGAAATGTGGTTTAGATTAACTAACAAATATCATGTCCCGAGATCTTATATAAGACATTTAAGATGTTACAAATATGGCAAGTTAGTTCACATCATTTTTCAAGAAGATAAGAATGGCATTCGAAAATTGTAAAAATGAGATACAAATGTTCTTGTTTTTGGATGAATATCTCCCAGTAAGGCCATTGCCCTGTGCATGAGTAAGAAATGCATGCATAATGAGCTTAAGAATTATAAAAATAAGGACAATAGTGGATCCCCTTGATGAGACCGGGCAAGGGGGTGAAGATCACTGAGTCCATATTATCTGTGCTTATTGAGAGCTTCACAGAAATTAGAACTGTAAGAATCCACAAAACGGTGCATCATCAAAAACAAATTAAGTCATTGCTTTAATTGGAAGGAACAATCACTGAGTTAAAAGCCTTATGAAAGTCAACTTAAATGACCACTCCTCTGATATTTCAGCAACTAAGGCTGTCCATCCATGCGCAGACTAGCGTTGGAGAAAAGCATAGACGTTCACCGCCGATGTTGCAACAATAATTGGCGTGAATAGATAGTCTGACCTCAGCCTAAGGTGCAGGCAGAGAGGGAGAGGGAGAGCCGAGAGCGAGCGAGAGAGAGGTTCGCCAGTCGCCATCGTACAGAGTGAGAAATCAAGGAAGCATTCACAATAGTGGCTTTGCTGGAAAGAGGCTACCCATCTGATTTGAAAGAAATGAATCCATGAGGATGGACACATAATCTATGGACATGGCACATGAAAAGAAGAAAAGACTATATATATATATATGTATATGCATATATATGTATATGTATATGTATATGTGTGTGCATATATATATATATATATATATATATTATATATATATATATATATATATATATATATATATATATATGAGTTATCCTATGAGATGAGATTTTGTGAGATGGTGAGATGGGACATTCTAGACCACAAGTTGCTGTATTCTCTCTCATGCCTTTCTCTCTCCTGGTTGGAACTAGTGGTCCAGAATGCCTCATCTCACCATCTCACCAAAATCCCTTCTCATAGGATCGTCCCTATATATATATATATATATATATATATATATATATATAGGGTTAAATGAGGCTACACCCAGGTTGTAGCCAATTGGCTACTCCCACCCATATTTTTCCCTCATTTTTTTATTTCTTTGGAAAATGAAAATTTGTATATTCATCACTATATCCCTCTAACATTCTATTAAAATTTCGTCAGAAACAGAGACCCGTAGGCCCTCCATCCAGACGTCATTTTTTTAACGGCCGCAGGATTTTTTCAAATCGACCCTGTTTGGATGGAGGCCGTAGGAATTTCTATTTCTGATGAAATTTTAATAGAATGTGAGAGGGATATAATGATGAATTTACAAATTTTTATTTTCCAAAGAAATAAAAAAATGAGGGAAAATTAGGGGTGGGAGTAGCTAAGTTGGCTACAACTAGGGAGCATACTCCCTTTTCCCATATATATATATATATATATATATATATATATATATATATATATATATATATATATATATATATATGGGTTAAAGGAGGCTACTCCCTGGGTGTAGCCAATTGGCTACTCCCACCTCTATTTTTCCTTATTTTTTTATTTTTTGGAAAATAAAAATATGTAAATTCATAACTATATCCCCCGAACATGTCATTCTAATTTCGTCAGAAACATAGACTCCTATGCCCTCCATATGAAAGGGGTCAATTTCAGCAATTCTGAGACCATTAAAATTTGACAGTCTTGATGGAGGGGATATAAGTCTCGAATTAAGTTGAATTTTGAATGACACCATGGTGACATATTGTGATCTAAATTCCAATAGGTTTCATTTCAGAAAAATAAAAAAAGAAACGAGAAAAGGTGTGGGAGCATGTAAGTTGGCTACAACTAGGGAGCATACTCCCTTTTCCCTATATATATATATATATATATATATATATATATATATAGGGTAAAATGGGGCCACCTCCATGGGGGGAGCTAACTTGGCTCCCCCCGCGCCATTTCGCCCGCTTTTTATTTTTTTTTGAAATTTTCTTCTGTGGATTTTCATCAATATATATATATATATATGTCATTCAAATTTCACGTGAAACAGAGATTCCTACGACCTCCATCCAGAAGGGTCGTTTTTAGCAATTATGTTACCGTTAAAAAATGACTGTCTGGATGAGGCCGTAGGAGTCTCTGTTCACACGAAATTTGAACAGCATCATATAGGGATATAATGATGAATATTCATGGAAGAAATTTTAAAAAAAACTTGGTTGAAATGGCACGGGGGAGCCAAGTTAGCTCCCCTCAGGGGCAGCCCCATTTAACCTATATATATACATATATATATATAATATATATATATATATATATTATATATATAGGGGGCACTTCAAATGAGGTGTGGTCTCACCAATATTGTGATGAGCCATCGAGCAGATTCGTCAGATCTCAATCTGAGGGTTGCATCAAAAACCTCATCCAAAAGGGCATTTTTGTCAAATTGATTTCATTAATTTCGAGTTTCATTTATTGGTTTCAAATTGTCAATCTATACTCTTATCGATTTGGTATTTTCACAAATGCATTTATTGATTAATTTCCGATTTTGTTTCTAACGATCTGAAATCAACCACAGTTTTGTAAATTACGAGTTTTTTGTAAATTATATTTTACTCTTTGTAATTTCATTAATGATTTCATTTTATTACTGTAATTTCATTTTGTAAATGGTTGTATCAATTTTGTAAATGTGTACATTCATTTTGTAATTCCAGCGAGTTTTTTGTAAGAGTATTTTTACTCTTTGTAAACTTCAACTTTTTTGTAATTGTGTATGTTGTTTTGTAAAAAATCCGTGAATCTTTGTAACTGAATCTCCCTCATTTGTAAAATTCACGCATGTTTTCCATTTGCGTTAAAGTTCAATTGCCATACATATTTTCGACTCCTACAAAATAGAGAAAAAACATTGAGATTTGTAAAAAAGGTACATAAATATGTAAATCTGAATATCAGTTAAGTAAAAATTGTTATACGATAATGTAACTGAATCTCCCTCCTTTGTAAGAGTGTCTGATCACTTTGTAAATTTTAGTCGCTCGTTTGAAAGATGATCTGATCACTTTGTAATATTTCTGTAGAGTTCTGCGACAAATAAGTACACTCTTAGATATTGAAAACATGTAAAAAATTGACATGATATTGTAAAAAAAATTCAATTTTTGCATAAACCATTCCCAACTTTGTAAAAAAATACGATTTGTAAAAAAGCTAAGGGCCCTCCTCCGCGCACATCTCGACGCTTCGGAGTCGACGTCGAAGGTGCCGCATAGGAGGACTGTGCAGGCGGCTGCGGGCCCTGCCGGTGAGCGGGACGAGGGGAGCCACCATCATCCACCATCGCGCCACTGCCATCGGAGGCACCCTCCACCGTGGCGCACCTCCGCTGAACAACGCGTAACTCCGGATGATCACCTCTGCCGCTCCTCCTCCAGATCTGTAGGTGGCTGCCACCCATCCGCCGAATGACGCGCAAAGAGGGGCAGCCATGCACCTCCGTCGAACCCCCGCCGAATGACGTGTAACTCTGGAAGATCACCTCTGTCGCTCCTCCTCCCAGATCTGCAGGTGGCGGCCGCCAATCCGCCGAATGACGTACAAAGAGGGGCAGTGATGAGCGACCTGAAGGCTAGGGTATAGGTGCTGAATCGGTCATTGCGACCCAAGCGATCAGACTCGACTCAATCAAGAAAATGAACCATTAATAGAGATAAAACATATAAAACACAAAATAGCGGTCCTGCTATTGGATTAACCTGGTATAACGACCAGGGTCGAACTCAAGGAGCACGGGTTGGCCTCTCGGCCTACGAAGTAGTAAAAGGAATAAAATAAGAGAACAAAATATTTTTAGTGGTTTTTAATTTATTTTATATTTTTTTGGATTTTTTAATGTATTAAGAAAATAAGAAAAGTAAGCAAACACACACTTCAACAAATTATTAAATACACTAAAAATCAACCAAAAATTCAAACAAAATTATTTTTATGTGTTTTATAATTTTTAGTGTTTTTGGTGAATTTTTGAGATTTTTCTGATGTTTATTTAATTTTCTAAAAATCAACAGTGACTGAAATAAATGGTACTGTCCAGCCGAGCCAAAAAGGCCTAGATAAAATATCTAAGAGCCCCAAATGGCTGGGAGGTAATTTTCCTGTAAAGAAGACAAAATGAGAAATTTAGGCACCAATTTTATTGTTTTTGGGTTTTTGGTTTAGTTATTAGAATTTTTATAATTTTTTAAGTGTTTTTCAATTTTTAGTGGTTTCAGTAATGAAAAATAGCCAAATTGACTAGAAAATCAAACTAAGCAAGGCAAACAGTAGCTAATTTTTGTGGAATTTTTAAGTGAGTTTTAATATTTTGGGGTTTTAAAGTTAGACAGTAGCAAAATTAAGGGTTTTTGAATTTTTAAAAATATCAAATGAAATCAAAAATGTCCTCAAAAATCCACGAAAATTTTACACCATGGCAGGAGCCATGTATCATATTTTCGTTGGATTTGGAGGTAATTTGCTATTTTATTCAAAAATAAAAAGAAGCAACAGTGCGCAGGACCTATCTACAAATAAAATAAAGTTATGGGTCCCTGAAACAATAAGCTTGGAAAGAATAAGGGTAGGAACACAAATTACCCCCGGGCCACGCAAGATACATGTGACCTCAAGCCCTGGGGGGACCTAATTTGCAATTCATATTTCTATAAAAGCAAAACTTAACAAGCCAAAAACACAGGGCAAACATGCAAATGTACCAAAATACAACGTGTCGTTGCACGTGTTCACCACTGATAGGGTATAAATGCATTCACATAAAAGATAAGGTCCTCAATGCAAATTTACAAAAGTAAGAAACTGAACTAGATATTTACAGTACTAGATGAAGACAGAAATAAAGGGCCTAAGAGTTATTTACCTCTTTTATTAACATCGATGGCCGGATGTGTGACGCGTGGCGGATCTGACGACTGAGAGCAATGGAGCCTTTACCCTGGTAACGCTCGGCCTGATCGAACGGGCGGTGGCCCTCCACGTGGAGATCGGACGGTCACGGTGCTCTGGAGGCCAAGCCCTTGGTGTATCGACGGATTAGGAGAGGGCACGTGGCAGATCCGACGGACGAGGCGTGCTGGTGCCTCTTCCTCCGAGCGGATGGTCAAGATCTGTCCTCGAAATAATCGGACGGTGATGCCACGCCTAGGATGAATGGCTCAGATGACAACTGGGGCGCTGGGGACGATCGGACAGTGGACGAGGCTGGTGGAAGAACTGGCTGCCGGCGAGCTTCGCCGGCCCTCTGCGTGCACGATGGGCCTAGTCTAATGCTCCTGAGGAGCGAGGAAGCTTCGCCGTGAAGCTCCGCACCCGATGCGCTGCTCCGATGGATGCGAGGAGCTCCAGAGAGCTCCAGCGACGTGGATGAACAGGAGCCCCTGTGCTCTGAAGACTCGACCTCCAGATGAAGTCGAATGGCCTGGATACCTGCACAGGAAAGAAGCTGGGTCGAGGGCAAACTGCCTCGACCCGTCAGAGAGGGCGGAAGATGAAAAATGAGGCACTATGGATACTCTCCGGCGAGCGGCGGAGGATGAGAGCGGATACCCTGCTCCGAGGCGAGCCAGGGGGAGTGAAGGGTCGGAGAAGGTGGAGAGGGGACTGGTGGACGTGGTGGTGGTGTTGGTGGTCGGAGACGGCAGGCGGAGGTGGCGGAGCTAAACTACCGGAAATCGAAAAATCTAAACCTAAGCTACTCTACGGCCTAAAGAAGCTACCTGGTGGATGCTGCCGACTGTGCTGGAGCTCAGGGAACTCCTGGGTCATTGCCTGCAAGGGGGCGTCGTCTCCCCGAGGCTGGGCGCGCTCGCGGCGGCGCACCGCGGAGTTACCCACCGGATCAGTGGCTCCCGGCTTCCCGGGCCTCTCTGCAACTCCCAAGACCACGGCTGTCACTCAGGGACTCCGGAGGAGGTCACATGCACCGAGGGGAAGATCCAAAGATGGAAGAATTAGGTCGCCGGAGACGACATTATATATGGTGCGGGATCCGAGAAGAAGGAGGTCGGGCGAGATGCACGGGGCTCGGATCCAGCAAACCCACCCCGGGCGAGGGTCCTGGATGATCGGAGGTTAATCGGAGCCCGGGGTTTGAGGTGCTGGTGGTCGGGTCAGGCGGGCAAAAAGTGGAGAAAACGGTTCGGGCAGGACAGACCCGGCTCTGGTGGTCCTGGGGGGAGAGTTGACCGGGGGTCAACAATCCCCCGTGGAACAATCAGAGCCCGCCAAGCACAAATTTCTTATTTATTTATTTTAGGGTAGAAAAAGGTCGAATTAATAAAAACTTAAAACATGAAAAATATTTATTTTATTTTTCTCTATTTTTGTGATTTTTAATTAATTTTTCAAAATAAAAATAAGGTATTTACATTATATAGCTATATATAGGTATATGTACACTATAGGTTTTTTAATTTTTGATTTTTAATTATTAATTTTATGCAATTTTATTCCTATTTTATATTTTATTTATTTTCATTATAAAATAAGGAATAAAAAGATATTTTTATTTTATTTTAATTATTTATATACATAGGTAAAATAAATACATATATACATTTATATACATGGTATATGTACAATGTATTTTTGTATTTTTAATTTTGCTATTTTTATTTTGTTTTGATTTTAATTGTTTTTATTTTATTTATTTACATTATAAACCATAGAATATTTACAAAAATTTTGGAAGTTAATTTTATTTATTTAGAAGGTTAAATAAATATAAAAGAGTGGTTCATGTACATGATGAAAGTGGTGTTTTTGTTCTTTTTGATTTTTATCTTTTTCTTTTGTTTTTATACTTATAAATATAGACACATATTTACAAACCTATTTTTGGTGAGGAAAATACCTTTATTTTATTTACATAAGTATGTACACACATGAGCCCCTATCTTCCTCTACTTTGGCTTTTATGCGGTCAGGCCCATGCTGAGCCCTCCCTTGGGTTAGGTTGCTCAATATTTATTCTAAATATTTCCCTCTTTTTCTTTTTAATCTTTATTCTTTTATTTTTGCACAAAAACATGCTAATTATAGGTTTTTACACAATGCATGCTTTTGGTAATTATTCCTATTTACACATATCTACATGTATTTGCAAAGGTTTTTGTAGCTAAAATATGAGAATAAAGAGTGATGAATGGGTATTCATCACCCCCCTATACTTAACTTTGCTAGTCCCTTAGCAAACACTTATTTGAAAAAGAAGTGAAAAAGAAAGAAAGAAAAAAGAAAAAGAGGATGTACATGGATCAAGGTTGATTATTAAACTTGCCTTCATTAAATTGGGGTATGGAGCTCGATCAGATCTTTGGATTATTAAGTTGTCGGAACCTTATTTGGACCTAAGTTTAAAACTCGACAGCCTCTAAGTTCCACTAATCTATATCCAAGACTCATCAATGCTCCAGATCAGAACAAGTCATCAATCACAAACCCTGAAGACCATGAATCTTTTCCTGTCCTGTGAATGTGAGGTCTAAGCTCTCCACCTCAGAAATGGCAACTTGACAACCCTCCCCAACAAGCTAACTCTATGACCTCAATCTGACCACTCTTTCCTCGAGGAGCGGGGTATTCCCTTCTAAGTTCAAGTTCAACCGGCTCAAGAAGAGGAGGAAGAAGAGAATGGGTCAAGGCCAGTGTAGCCAAGTACCCTTGGGAGCTTGACCAGTGTAGCCAAGTCTCCCTGCTGCAAGCCACAACAGGTGGATCATGAAACCAAGCTTTGCTTATTGCACTCTATATACATACTCCGGTGGGATTATCATTTTCTATCAGACCCACCACTTTTTTTTTGGAGTTATTTTCTTTTTGCACTTTTTTTTCAAGTGCATCTGTACAACATATACATGTGCAGCATATATACAAGGAGTTTTCCCTCTTGAGCCAGTAGACTATGCCTCTTTTGAAGCTTTATTGCAACCCACAACTCCCGTCGTTAGACCTCATGGCAACCAGACTAAGTTGAGACGCACTTCCTTCACTAAAAGAAGAAGAGAGGTTCCGCCTAGAAGTACTACCCTCATATGCTACCCCAAGTCAAGGAAGACTGCCTCCTCACCACCTCATCCGTGGAGAGCTCGGTGCATAATGCTGGTGTCCAAGTAAAGCCATAATCTATATGAGTCATGTGTTGTTGTTAAGTGCTCTACTTAGGCTCATTGAGATGACATGTGATCATAGCCTAGTGGACTCAAAGAATTAAGTCACCATGGACCTGAAAAGCCTTAAACCTAAGCCCTATAAGGTTCCTCTTAGAAGTTAGGTGGATTAAGATCTTAATCAAGCTCCATTTCTCAATTTGATTCCAGGCTAGTTTAAATGTCAACTATCATCCAGAAAAACTATATACATATGTACAAAAGATGCTATTCACACAAATTTTACAAACATGCAAAATTTTTGAAAAATATTTTGAAATCATGAATGGATGATGCATGAAGTGCAAGTTTTGCAAAAAGGTATTTACACACATTTACACAAAATTTTTGCAAACTTTTGATTTTCAAAACATTTTGGAAAAATTTTGTACTATATACATAATTTTGATACAAAAATATTTACACAAGCTTTACACAAAAGATTTTTGAAATCATTTTTACAAAAATAATTTGTACACTAGCTATTTATGTGCAAATAAAAGAATGTTATGTACATGAAAAATTTTTAATTTTTGTGATTTTTAGCCATTTTATTTATTAACACACTCACACAAAGTACGAGTTATGGCTAAAGTATATATGAAATATATACACACACCCCCTATACTTAGCTCGAACGATGTCCTCAGAGTCAAGAGCGATGAAGAAGACATAACTCGTCCTATATACAAAGAAGAAGAATGAAATAGAAAAGTCAAGAGAAGTCTCAGGTCTTCCCCCTATACTTAGGATTAAATAATCCTAAGTATAGTAGGCTGTACACTAAGGGAAAACCGAGTGGGGAATGTACAGGGTCTACCCCCCTATACTTAGGGTGAAATATCCCTAAGTATAGGCAACAAAACAGGGGTAGCAAGACACGAAGAAAATCACGAATATCTGCAAGATGGAGGGTCATCACTCCTCCTATACTTAGGGTGAAGAACCTTAAGTATAGGCAACGACAGAAGTGATGGAACAGAACAAAGAACAACCCGGTGTCTCCACCCCCCTATACTTAGGATGAGCAATATCCTAAGTATAGCAAAGATAATCCTCAGCGAGACCTGGGGTGAAAACAAGAACGGAAGAAAGAAGGATCAAAATAAGACGAAACACGTATATACAAAAGAGTACAATGTTGAGGTGCCTCTCAACAAGCGCTAGGTTTTACGCCCCTAGCTGGGCGCAAAGGCTAGGACAATGCAGTATCAAGGTTTAGGACGGCATCGGTAAGGCGAATGCCGTACTGTCGTCGCAGTCTCGGTGTGAGAACAACGACGAACTCAATCGTGTAAAGTAAGACACCCAGGTATGCGATCAGGCGGGTGTCTGCTACCGGCCAATAATATGAGAAGAAATGATCGGGATCCGGTAGCACAAAAGAAATCATCGGCTCTGGTTTAGACTGGAGTGAGAGTATAGAGCCGAAGAAATCAAACGTGGAGAAGGATGGATCAGTAATAGAATCCTCCACGTCAATCAGTGTCTCAAACAGGTATGGACAATCAAGATCAGGAGACTCTCTAAGCAGACTGATATCCGACGAATAGAATGGAAGAAGATCAGGCAGATCATCGAATATCTCCAGGATGGGCTCATCCTCGCGAGGGTCGTCGAGGTGAGAAGGCTCAGAATCAGAATGATCTAAAGACTCGGTTTCGTGTTCCGCCAGATTGGAAACACTCTCAGTAGGTGAAACCGAGTACTCATGGAGTGCGGCATCCTCCCGCAGATAACCCTCGGGGAGAGATGCAGGATCAGAAGTGACAAAAAGAGGATCAGGATCTGGATTGGCATCTGCGCTGCTATCAAGTATCCACTCAGTGCACCAGGCTGCATCATCATGAAAAGTGTAGGTCTCGGCAATCTGGAAGCAGGAGAAGGTACTAGTCAACACCGCGGAAACTGGCAAAGTGTCTGTGGTTGATCCTCGCTCTGCGGCTATGCTGTCTGTCAGCTGGTCCTCAGGAAATGTATCTATCTCAACAAAGTGGAGGACAAAAGGCTCGAAGACGGGACTCTCTGTATCAACTCTCTCAAAGTGTTGTCCCTCCTCAAGCTGTGGCTACTGGGCTGAGTCCTGGCGACTGTCTGCATCCAAGAAGTGTCTCTGCAGGAAGGAAATTGACTCCTCCGGGACTGGAAACTCAAATAGCTGAGTCAATGGCTGCAAAAGCTGGGGCTCCTCTGGCTCCTGGAGTATCAGCAGATCTGATATCCAAGACTCGTCGACTGAAAACTCTGGGGCTACCTCGAACTCCGGCTGGAAAACCAACGGGAACTCAAGTAGACTCTGGGTCCGAACCTCTACTAAGGAAGTCATCTCCTCTATCCGTGGTGCTGTCAGCTCCATGTCCTCGGGCTGGTGTGTAGAAACTGTCTCATCATGTAAAGTGACACACCGCACTGGTACTGCATCGTCCATATGTGTTGTCCTGACCATGGCATCTCGCGAAGAAGATCTCTGTGAAAGTAAACTCGAGATGGTGTCCAGGAAGTGAATGTCGGAACTGCGGTGTGAACCGCCACATGTGGTAATCACCAGTGCAAGCTGCTCTGCGGTCATCCCTCGCATGGAGATCTCAATCAGGTCTGTAAGTGGAAGTCCGTGCTTAGGAAATCTCCTCAAGAGGTGAAGAAACCTCGGCCATGCCTCGTGCAATGGCTCCTGGGGGTCAACTGAAAAGGCCATGATCAAAGACCGCATGAAATTTGCTCTTTGTGGAGGGAAGTATCTCTGCAAGAACTCTCAGTGTAGCTCTCCCCACGTCTCAAATGTCCTCCCCAATCGTCGATGCCATCTCATGGCTCTGTCGTGAAGCGTGAATGGGAAGGTCCTGCTCATCAGCTCCTCTGCAGTGACGTCTGAATATCTCTGTGCTCTAGAAAACTCCTCGAAAGCGGACAGGTGAATATACGGCTCCTCGTGCGCCTCTCCTAAAAACGTCGGCAGTCGCTGAATGTAATCCAAATCCAAGACGAATGGACCTAATGTAGAAGCTGACTGAGCTCCATGTGCTATTTGCTCCTCCATCCTTCTGGAATGGGATATGTCTGCTGATCTCCACTGCTCTCTCTGGTCCCCAACGGAGTGTTCTCTCAACTCAGCAACAACATCGTCCGGGTCTCGCATCTGCTCTAGCTGGTATCCTCGGACGTCTAGCACAGCATGCCCAGAGTGATGAGATGAAAGGGAGGGAGGGAGCGGGAGGATGGTCGGAGATCCAACCTCCCTAGAAGGTGGACTGGAGTGATGGTCAGAAGACGGAGAAGAAGCCGTAAGAGTCGGCTCGTAGTGAGGGGAATCCATCATCCAGGGATAAGGAAGAAGAAGAAAAGAGAAATGAAGGGAGGTGAGGGAGGTGAGAAAGGATCGAAGGGATCTGGCAATCAAACAAGATGAACAAGCAAACCCCCAATTCACCTACGCACACAGAGCTGAAGACCGAAGGGATCGGTCAATTATCTTGTCAATTTTATTTTAGGTGATCATCCAGTCTATCAGAGCGATTACGTGAGGTCAATAGGTATCCAGATCTTTCTCAACCGACTGTCCCGTACTGAAAGCCGGTAATCAGTCAAGGAAAGGATCGGAGGCTCTATCCTAATGTGCGGATCACTCTCTCGCTCATCCAAACCAGACAAGGAGGGGGTTACTCTCCCCAAGACAGATTTAGAGTGAGGTGTCTTTTAGGTCAAGTATGATTAGCAGTCCCGATTTTATTGTTTTTGTTTTTAGATATTTTTCAAATAAAAACAAAGGCCTAACGAATTTTTTGGTTCTCCTGGTTATTTAGTCCAAAACAGGGGGGAGAAGACGAAAAAGCCAATGCGCGATGAAATCAATGATGCATGCTGAGTCAGAAATGCGTACCTTGCCTCCAGCACTCTACATGCAAGTGATCCGCGCAGAATTTAAAGACAGAAAAGTAAACTACCCTAAATGATGCAGCGGGAAAAACCGAGTCCTAGATCAGCAATTTCTACTCGCAGAACCATCTAATCGGTCACCGACCTCCAAGCCAAAGGTTCTGGTCTTGGCCCACCCCTCCTCTGCCCGACAAATCGGGGGTAGGAGAAAGCGCTTTACAGGATGGGTTGCGGCACGTAGGCTACGAAGGAGATGAGTCGATTATTTTATTAATTGATTAGTAGTGAGTCCAATTAGCGCACTATGGGAACATGCAAATAGTTAAGTGTGGGGACCCTACTAATTACGGCACAAGCAAGAGAAAATCCTAAGTCTAGGGGCTCGATGAAAATCGCGTAAACACCGGAAAAGGCAGTAAAAATAAAAAGAAAACAAAGCCGCGTAAAAAGCCGCGAAAAACTCCTAAGAGTCTCCCGAGCACACCGGTGCTCGGCGAAACAGACCCGCTAAGTCCAAGAATCCACAAGTGTCCAGTCTGAGTCCCTGTATTATTACAATAATAGTAATAAAAATAAAACCTAATCTAACCTCACCCACTCAACTCTCTTTCTCTCGCTCTCTCCTGCGGCTTCGTAGAGGAGGAAGCCGCCTCCAAGTTCCTCGGTTGCACTGGCTCCTCGAAAGTCGCCTCCGCGGTCCTCGGGCCCTCGCAAGAGACAGAGACAAGTGGTCAGACCGAAATAATCAAATAATAATAAAGAAAATAAATGAAACTGAAAATGAGGGTATATATGCAAAAATACAAAATAAAATAAACACTCAAAATAACACAAAAACAAAAATAAAAGAAAAAGAAAATTAAAACAAAATAAAACAAAATAAAATATAAACAAAAGCCGCGAAAAAGCCGCGAGCTCTAAAAGAGCCGCGAAAAGCCGCGAAAACAAAAACGAAAATAAAATAAAAACTACTAAGTCGTGCTCCCCGGCAACGGCGCCATTCTGATGAGCGACCTGAAGGCTAGGGTATAGGTGCTAAATCGGTCGTTGCGACCCAAGCGATCAACTCGACTCAATCAAGAAAAATGAACCACTAATAGAGATAAAACAGATAAAACACAAAATAGCGGTCCTGCTATTGGATTAACCTGGTATAGTGACCAGGGTCGAACTCAAGGAGCACGGGTTGGCCTCTCGGCCTACAAAGTAGTAAAAAGGAATAAAATAAGAGAACAAAATATTTTTAGTGGTTTTTAATTTATTTTATATTTTTTTTGGATTTTTTAATGTATTAAGAAAATAAGAAAAGTAAGCAAACACACACTTCAACAAATTATTAAATACACTAAAAATCAACCAAAAATTCAAACAAAAATATTTTTATGTGTTTTATAATTTTTAGTGTTTTTGGTGAATTTTTGAGAATTTTCTGATGTTTATTTAATTTTCTAAAAATCAAACAGTGACTGAAATAAATGGTACTGTCCAGCTGAGCCAAAAAGGCCTAGATAAAATATCTAAGAGCCCCAAAATGGCTGGGAGGTAATTTTCCTGTAAAGAAGACAAAATGAGGAAAATTTAGGCACCAATTTTATTGTTTTTGGGTTTTTGGTTTAGTTATTAGAATTTTTATAAGTTTTTAAGTGTTTTTCAATTTTTAGTGGTTTTCAGTAATGAAAAATAGCCAGAATTGGCTAGAAAATCAAACTAAGCAAGGCAAACAGTAGCTAATATTTGTGGAGTTTTTAAGTGAGTTTTAATATTTTTTGGGGTTTTTAAAGTTAGACAGTATCAAAATTAAGGGTTTTTGAATTTTTAAAAATATCAAATGAAATAAAAAATGTCCTCAAAAATCCACGAAAATTTTACACCATGGCAGGAGCCATGTATCCAATTTTCGTTGCATTTGGAGGTAATTTGCTATTTTATTCAAAAATAAAAAGAAGCAACAGTGCACAGGGACCTATCTGCAAATATAATAAAGTTCTGGGTCCCTGGAACAACAAGCTTGGAAAGAATAAGGGTAGGAACACAAATTACCCCCCGGGCCACGCACGATACACGTGACTCAGGCCTGGGGGGACCTAATTGCAGTTCTTATTTCTATAAAAGCAAAACTTAACAAGCCAAAAACACAGAGCCAAACATGCAAATGTACCAAAATACCACGTGTCGATGCACGTGTTCACCACTGGCAGGGGTATAAATGCAATTCACATAAAAGATAAGGTCCTCAATGCAAAATTTACAAAAGAAAAAGAACTGAACTAGATATTTACAGTACTAGATAATAAAGACAGAAACTAAAGGGGCCTAAGAGTTATTTACCCCTTTTATTAACGTCGATGGCCGGATGTGTGACGCGTGGCGGATCTGACGACTGAGAGCAATGGCGCCTTTACCCTGGTAACGCTCGGCCTGATCGAATGGGCGGTGGCCCTCCATGTGGAGATCGGACGGTCACGGTGCTCTGGAGGCCAAGCCCCTGGTGTATCAACGGAGGAGGAGAGGGCACGTGGCAGATCCGACGGACGAGGCGTGCTGGTGCCTCTTCCTCCGAGCGGATGGTCAAGATCTGTCCTCGAAATGATCGGACGGTGATGCCACGCCTAGGATGAATGGATCAGATGACAACTGGGGCGCTGGGGATGATCGGACAATGGACGAGGCTGGTGGAAGAACTGGCTGCCGGCGAGCTTCGCTGGCCCTCTGCATGCACGATGGGCCTCGTCTGATGCTCCTGAGGTGCGAGGAAGCTTTGCCGTGAAGCTCCGCACCCGATGCGCTGCTCCGATGGACGCGAGGAGCTCCAGAGAGCTCCGGCGACGTGGATGAACAGGAGCCCCTGTGCTCTGAAGACTCGACCTCTAGATGAAGTCGAATGGCCTGGATACCTGCACAGGAAAGAAGCTGGGTCGAGGGCAAACTTCCTCGACCCGTCAGAGCGGGCGGAAGATGAAAGGTGAGGCGCTATGGAGACTCTCCGGCGAGCGACGGAGGATGAGAGCCGATACCCTACTCCGAGGCGAGCCAGGGGGAGTGAAGGGTCGGAGAAGGTGGAGAGGGGACTGGTGGACGTGGTGGTGGTGTCGGAGTGTGGAATGGGTGGTCGGAGACGGCAGGCGGAGGTGGCGGAGCTAAACTACCGGAAATCGAAAAATCTAAACCTAAGCTACTCTACGGCCTAAAGAAGCTACCTGGTGGATGCTGCCGACTGTGCTGGAGCTCAGGGAACTCTTGGGTCATTGCCTGCAAGGGGGCGTCGTCTCCCCGAGGCTGGGTGCGCTCGCGGCGGCGCACGGCGGAGTTACCCACCGGATCAGTGGCTCCCGGCTTCCCGCGCCTCTCTGCAACTCCCAAGACCACGGCTGTCACTCAGGGACTCCGGAGGAGGTCACAGGCACCGAGGGGAAGATCCAAAGATGGAATAATTAGGTCGCCGGAGACGACATTATATATGGTGCGGGATCCGAGAAGAAGGAGGTCGGGCGAGATGCACGGGGCTCGGATCCAGCAAACCCACCCCGGGCGAGGGTCCTGGATGACGGAGGTTAATCGGAGCCCGGGGTTTGACGTGCTGGCGGTTGGGTCAGGCGGGCAAAAAGTGGAGAAAACGGGTCGGGCAGGACAGACCCGGCTCTGGTGGTCCTGGGGGGAGAGTTGACCGGGGGTCAACAATCCCCCGTGGACCAATCAGAGCCCGCCAAGCACACATTTCTTATTTATTTATTTTAGGGTAGAAAAAGGTCGAATTAATAAAAACTTAAAACATGAAAAATATTTATTTTATTTTTCTCTATTTTTTGTGATTTTTAATTAATTTTTCAAAATAAAAATAAGGTATTTACATTATATAGCTATATATAGGTATATGTACACTATAGGTTTTTTATTTTTGATTTTTAATTATTAATTTTATGCAATTTTATTCCTATTTTATATTTTATTTATTTTCATTATAAAATAAGGAATAAAAAGATATTTTTATTTTATTTTAATTATTTATATACATAGGTAAAATAAATACATATATACATTTATATACATGGTATATGTACAATGTATTTTTGTATTTTTAATTTTGCTATTTTTATTTTGTTTTGATTTTAATTGTTTTTATTTTATTTATTTACATTATAAACCATAGAATATTTACAAAAATTTTGGAAGTTAATTTTATTTATTTACAAGGTTAAATAAATATAAAAGAGTGGTTCATGTACATGATGAAAGTGGTGTTTTTGTTCTTTTTGATTTTTATCTTTTTCTTTTGTTTTTATACTTATAAATATAGACACATATTTACAAACCTATTTTTGGTGAGGAAAATACCTTTATTTTATTTACATAAGTATGTACACACATGAGCCCCTATCTCCCTCTACTTTGGCTTTTATGCGGTCAGGCCCATGCTGAGCCCTCCCTTGGGTTAGGTTGCTCAATATTTATTCTAAATATTTCCCTCTTTTTCTTTTTAATCTTTATTCTTTTATTTTTGCACAAAAACATGCTAATTATAGGTTTTTACACAATGCATGCTTTTGGTAATTATTCCTATTTACACATATCTACATGTATTTGCAACGGTTTTTGTAGCTAAAATATAAGAATAAAGAGTGATGAATGGGTATTCATCAGGCAGCCACGATCTCGCATCTTGGTTGAACAATCGAGAGAGAGAGAGGGCACCACCGTCGCCGCAATTGATTAATCAAGAGAGACATTAGGAAATATAGTTGTCACATTCTATATTTAGAATGTGACAAAAAGACCAAAATGAATTTTTCAACCATTTAAATATTATAAATAAAGCATCATTAATTAGGACCATGCGATTAAAAATAGATGGATGATGGTGGATGGCTTATCATAAAAGCGGTGAGACCCCGCCTCATTTGAAGTTTCTCCTATATATATAGGGTGCACTTGAATTGAGGTAGCACCTTTCCTTGATTATGGAAAGGTTTCATCTTAGGCCGTGGGATGAGGAGTGTACGAAGGAGATTGAAACCACTATGTGGTTTTCGTGCCAACTAACATTCCTATAATGTGGGATGGTTAAATTAATGCTAATTTATAATAATACACGTCATTGAACATTCTATATTTAGGAATATGCAGATTTAAGTACAAAAAATTACAGAAAGATTTGATTGAATAAATCACCGCATTTTGAAATAATTGTTATGAAATTACAATCGATTGACATATTTTACATTTACATGTCATATTTTGCAACATCGTCTCTACCGATGTTTGAGAAAAAACTCTAAATCCAGTGAAATTTTATGTTTATTCAATTGAATTTTACACATATTAAGTTTCATTAAATTACAGGGTGGTTACGTAATAAGATAATAAAGTGATCTACACATTGCAAACTCTCTTATACGCATATACGAAATGAGAATTTTATATTATTAAAACGAAATGAGAATAGAAAAATAAACAATATAGATTTATTTTACACATATACGCACAATTTTACATAGTTGATTTATAGTTTACAATGATATTATGATAATTGGGGAAAAATAATGACAATTTGATCCCTAATTTACCAACAATTATCATATTTTACGTAAACAATATCTATTTTACGAAATTTCTATTTCAATTAAGATATGTATGTCATGTCTACAATGGATGTATTTAAATTCACAGATTCTTGAAATGAGATATATTTACAATTTTATACAATAAATTACAACGCTAAAAATTTATTTTACATCAAATGAACGTATTTTACTGGGATATTATGATATTTTGTACTAGCTTATTGAGAAGTTGTCTACTATTTTACGTTAGTGGATTATATTTTACAAAAGCAAGTTATATTTTACAACATTATCCTATATTTTACCATTTACTAATTCTCTTGAACTGAGGATTTTACTTCTACAATTGATGTATTCATTTTCACTATTTCATGAAGTTTGATAGAATTACAATTTTTTACAATATATTACAACTACTTCATTTAATTTATAAGAAAATATCGTATTTTACAAATGTATTATAACATTTTGTATCTATGAAATGGTAACTTGGTTATTAGTTTACACAAAATAATTGTATTTTACAATAATAAGATGTATTTTACAAAGAGAAACTGTATTTTACTAAATGATAAATATATAGTCGATAATAATGTTATGTCTAACACTGATGAGTAAAAATAAAATGACAACATATCCGATGTATCAACTCTTATGTTGATATTAGTCTTATTTTGCATTTTTAAAATTTTTATTTAGTCTTTTCTCGAACTTTCGTGAAAGAATATAACCAATTATATATATACAGTGATTGTTTTACGTATTAAATAAATTGTAATAATGTTTTTATATATTACAGGAAAAAAATTGCTGGAGACTGTGAATGCAAATGCTTTGACGATTGTTTTGAGAGAAAAAAGTAGCATACACATTTCTCATTCAAAAAAACAATATCTGAAAGCAAATATAGCTATTGGAAATTAAAAAAATGCAGCAATATTGATGAAAACAGATACAGGAATTTGGAAGAATTGATAATAAGAACAAGAATAAATATACTATATAGTTGATGATAAAATAACAACCTGATAAGACATATTGATGAGATCGTAGTAATGCCTTTGAAATGGATACAATAGCTAACAATGTTTGAAGCAGAATGAAAAAAAAGGTAAATGATATTTTTGAGTAATAATTAATTACCAAATAAATGATAATTCATTAATTAAGCTATAATAAATTTGTAATTTAAAATTTTAAATTCTTTCTATTTTTAGGTAAAAACGTAAACCAGCTCATACTTATTAAATATGAATGCGAAATTGTGGATAATCCAAAAAGCGGGATCTTTAAATTAATCAAATAGAATTTTAGGAAAGTAAAAAAATGAAGTATATTCGTATAATAATATTACGTAATACCTAATTTGAAATTAAACGATAAGAGAGGTATCACATATAGGCGACGATGATGAAGAAGGTGCTCTTCTAGACGAATGATTGAGGAGAGAGTCTGCACTCGCAAAAGCACTTTCTAAGGAGGAAGAGTGACAGCCGGCGACGATGGAGGTGATGCAGTCGAGCTTGGTTGAAACCATACGGGAACAGGAAGACGATTCTGACCAATACAGTGAAAGTACATTGTTAGAACTCTAGATCCATCGTCCGAAATCAAATTTCAAAAGTACGTAAAATTTCAAAGTAAAAAGAATTCTTTATCATTTTTTTATAAATTATACCTCTGCTAAATGGTATGAACAGAAGGAACAGTCCTTCCAGTTAGCAAAACAAAATACGTTGACGTTGAGAAGGATCCTCTGAAGGTTGAAGATGATTTTGGAAGTATGAAAATTAATGTTTCTTTAAATATAAAATGCATTTTTATTTTATATGAATATACTCATGACTAATTGCAAGCACAAAAATGATTTTTTGTGTCTCTAATTCTAGGCGAAGGCTATGTACAACATAGATGTTACATTGAACACTTTGTTCATTTCATTGATAACCATAGACCCACGCCTAAACAACAAGCACTTTTGTCAAAGACTGCTTTTGGGAAGCTAATCAACATTGGACATGTTGAAATCCAATGAAAAAACCTTCAATGGTTGGTTGAACAGTACTAAGGAGGGAGGAATTTCAGATTTGGAAATAAGGTGGTAAGTTTAAGTGATGAAGAGGTTGGAGCAATATTGGGCCTACCTAGCTCTGGTTTCTCAATCACAGTGAGAGGTAGGCACCTTCAATGGAAATCATTCATATCGCACAAACTGTTTGAAGAATGAATGGTTTTCAATAGGAAGAAGTTGAACAACATTCTATAGGATTATTACAATAGAGATGATGACAACTCAGTCTCTATTTATGTAACATGTTTGATACTTTTGATTTTTGCCACATTCCTTTTCCCAGACAGTTCTTATTCTTTTTCAAAAGACTTGTTACACTACATATAATCCCTCGAAGATACACGATTCTTTAACTGGTCTGGTGCTGTAGCAAGAATGATATTGTTCAACATGGACGGCGTAGTAAGTAGAGTTCAAAAGAGAAGAGGCGGTTCATCAATGGTAACACTGGGTTACCTTACAGGATGTGTTGCATACTTATACTTGAGTTCTTCTATATTAAATTTTTATTATATGATCAATAATAAGAATTACTAATAAAACAACTAAATCAGGTATGGATGATGGAGTACTGCTGCAAAGACCTTGTGGTGAGCATAGATCTTAGACCACGGATCAGGCAGTGGGCTGGTCCAATCAAAGGAGTTTCCAGATCATTGGTTTCAATCAGTTGTGAACAAATAAGTATTGTTAATATGATATATGATATACTGGGTGTCTCATAATTTCAATAGTTTAATAGTAAATGATCTTCTTTTTGTAGATATTGCCTGCTTTGCAACTACAAAAAAATGAAATAGTAAAGATAGGAGTAGACGAGTATGTTTTTCCGTTTGAAAAGTTTACCATGAGTGGTTTTACAGCGAGGAGACCAGAAATTGTGATAATAAATCCCATCCCAATACAACAAGATGTGTTAACAAAGAAGGGAAAGTAAAAGATAGAGGAATTGTGTGACAAAAAAAACAATTGCTTGTGTTTCAACTGGAGATGTCGTAATAAAAAAGAAATAAAAAATGTATGTGTGAAGCATTTGCCTGTGAGATAGAGGAGTTGAAGAAGAAAATTAAAGAAATGAGTGAAATGTATACAAAAAAGGATGCAGAACACATCAGAATAAATTCTGAAATGAAGAATGATAAATTGAGGTCTGAGATTCTGGAGCTGCAGGAAAAAATAAAAAAATTTCATGATCATGATATGATTGATGTTGAACAGAATGCTTTCCAATCAGAAGATACATTAGAGAAGAAATATGGGAATGTTGTTAAAGGTGTCGTTGATAACAATAAAAAATACATGCTTGCACCGACATGCAATATAGCTGATGTGAAAGAAGGAGTTTTCATAGCGACTCAGATATTGGTGAAAGACTTGAGAATTTAATTTCAGAAATCTGATGAACATTCACTGCAGCAATCCCAAGATACGAGAAATAAAGTTTCAACTATAAACATTGGAATGCCTTCGTTTGATCTGAACATTGGTAACATTGCACATTCAGATAATGTGCAAACAGAGACTACAACAAAGAAAAGGAAAAGGAAAAAAGTCACAGTTCAACAAAGCTCAATAATTAAAAGATTGAAATAGAGAAGAGAAGCCAAAAAATCTTTACAAGAATCAATGAAGCAAGGGAAAGAAGAGCATGAAACACAAGAGGATGACACAACAAGTGAGGTAACCCATAGAATATATAACAACTTATTTTTTATACATTGTATGCAGATGACGTAGAATAGTGATTTTTACTATTGCACACAAAACTTTATATAGTATTTATGATTATGATATTAATTGTTTCTGACATTGTTTATAATTGATTAAATAAGAATCAGTATCTATGCGATCTCGTAACCGATTTCATTGGTTACGAGAAAGTATCAGAACAAATGAAGAAAACAATTCAAGAATTTCTTCGTGATCCTGCAGACAAGTAAGTATTTTAATCAAATTTTAACATTTACATTTAAATATCTTTAACTTCATGGGGATAATATTAATGAAAGATTATTCGTCAGATTGAATGCCGCCTACTTTAATCCAGGGAATCGGAGTTGTAAAGGCAGAGAAATTCATAACTTTTTGTACAAAAGAATGATCGAGGATTCGGTACGTAATCTTTATTAATTACTTTTTAAATTTGTTTATTAATAATTTTTTTGATATTACAGATAATTGACATATTTATGGATGTGCTACAACATAAATACTGCACAAATAATGATCATGTTCCATTTCTATTCATACAAATATTCTAAATGGTGAGATTCTATATACTGATATGATTTTCTTTTAAAATATCTTTAATTACAATAATATAATATTCTTACTTATATTTTTCAGCAATATTTTATGAATCTTGCGGTTAATGCTACGGAAAGCGAATTTGATAAGTTCTAAGAGCTGGAGAAAATTTTCACGGTTATTCACATAAGAAACCATTGGCACCTTCTTGTGACGGATTTTTCATCAAGAAAGTTCCTTTCTTACAATTCTATGAAAGGAACAAAATTCCATAAAAAAGATGTATTGAAATGGGTATGGCATAATCAAACTTTTACATTTTATTAAATGCTTTAATTCAGTGTTAATATTATTCTTTTTTAATTACATCTCAGCATGGTTGGATTTCGGAGTACTTCATGGACAACATTCCAGATGAATGCCTTGCAGGTTGGGAAATCATATGCGTGCAAGATTGCCCGTAGCAACCTTCGCAAAGTCTGGACTGTGGTGTCTACGTCATGAAAATGATGGAGTACCTGTGCGAAGGGAGGATGTTGGATTTCAACTACGACGACATTGATAGATTCAGAGCTGAAATAACTTCCATATTGTTAATGTGCGGTCACATAGAGAACTCAGCGACACAGTGATAGAGATGGCAGACATAATATAAACGCAACTTAAAGTTTTTGCAGTTTAAATTGGAACTATGTATTGTTGCAATGTCTTAAACAATGTTATGTTTTTAGAGTTTCTGTTTAAACCTTCTTTAGAACGAAACAATTATTTTGAATATCATGATTATCCTATGTTATATTCATATGCATTGAATTTCTGGTTACATGTTGTACTAAATATATACATATTTGACAGGGAGACAAAGTATGTATTCTAATGGTCGATAAAGAAGGTGGATTGCTGGTTACAAGTGTGTTTTCTAATGGTCGAAAATATTCTTCTATGTTAAAGGTTCACAATCCAATGATTATTGTATGTTTGTTATTACGCTTCCTGATTTAGACTTCTTCTTCCAAAGAGAAACATATTTTTTATGTAAATTTTGATAAGGAAGTGTAAAATATTGAATAAATTTGTAATTCTATATAAAAAAATGTAAATTATTGAAAATAACTGTAATATAATGCATACACAAGTAAATTATATATCACCACTTTAAAATAAAAGTACTGATAAGGACTTGTACAATAAGGATGGTTAGTGTACAATACGAATTAATATTACCTTAGATCTTGTACAATAATGACTTATATTAGCAGATATCTGAAAGCTATTATAGAATGATAATATAAGTTGTATGAGACTGAACTTATAAGACTGAAAGTTTATGTTGTACGTTAGAGTTTCACATCACAATAAAGCACTGAAGTACTATGTATTCTTGTATGTTACGAGTTCAAAATAACAAACTTCTGAACTTCCACAAAGAAAATGACACTGATAACCTTTCCATAAAATACAGGCAGACACGTCTCTATTGTAAAATAATGAAAATTTATGTAAATCATCATAAAAATATGTAAATTATTGAGAATATATGTAAATTACTGCACATACGTGTAAAAAATATAGCTCCACATAAATAGAAGTACTACGAAACTTAAACTACAATAAGAATACATATTACATGGCTCTTGTACAAGAAGGAATCATAATAGAAAATCTCTGAAAGGTATTATTGAATGATAATATAGGTTCTACGATTTAAGATTGTTGATAATGGAAAATTTATTATAGGAAAAATATGATAAAGAAATTTAAAATATTACGTGAATATGTAAATTATTACACATAGATGTAAAATATTGAATATAATTGTAAAATATTGCACCTATGTGTAAATTATATATCTCGACTATAAAAAAACTACTGTGTCTGTTAATATACAATAAGAATTATTATAACCTAGATATTATGCATTAAGGACTCGTATTAGCAAATATCTGAACGATATTATTGTGAAATATGATATAAGTTGTATGCTTAAATATGCTGATATGTTTGCTTTTATGTTAATAATGGCTACATGTATTAGTTTTGTTGATAAGAAAAATTTAATAATGTGATATTGAAATGTGTTACCGAAATGTGTGAAAATTTAGATCAAAGCCGTAATAAACAGTTAATAGGGCTTAGTATACAATACATATTTCATGAATGAATGACTAGTATAATTAAACAGTTAAAAGCCCTGAAAAATAGAATCATTAAACAAGTATTAAATGAATGAAACATATATCCAAAGAATATGATTATGAACTTATATGACTGAAAGCTCATGTTGAACATTGAACATTAACATCACAAAAAACACAAAGTTGTATTAATGTATGTTACGATTTCACAAAGGGATACATATGAACTTAAATAATAAAAAGAACACAATGTTTGAATTCTATAATAACTAAACAAAGTACGACAAGTAACGAAAAATACATAAAATATAAAAAATTCAAAGACTGATAATCAGTTAAACGACAAAGCTCGATTGCCGCCAAGAATCTTTCCATAAATTGCAATCCTGCAAAAAATGATAATAATATGAATATAATAAGCAACAATTAATTGTTTTATATGAAATGTATAAAATGTTACATCAAAATAAAAAAATATATAATCTTACATTAAAGGAATTTGATCAATTCATGCTAATGTCGGTCGTCGTCACCTTCATAATTAAGAACAAGGATTAATGAACTAAAAGTAAAAATTAATAAGTAAAGAATATTAAAAATTTACCATGATTCGTTGATTTGTTATTAGGACAGTTTCTAGAATCGTGTCCGACATTGTATTTGAGGCAAGATTTTCATTGTCCACCTCTATTTCTTCTCATCTCAGATTCCGATCTAATACGGTTGCCAATGCCCTTAGGTCTACCACCGCGACCGCTTCCTTTCGTTCTCGTAATATTTGGTTCTTTAACAGCTGGTTCAACAATCATATCTGGATCATTTGAATTGTTCCCGTTTGTAAAGCTCGAAGAAGGTTTGTTACTTATCATAAGATCAATATTGCTACATAAATCGCTTAATTTTCTTTAGCAAATAAGAACATGTCCTCATCCTGTTCAACTGAAGCTGAAATAATATGCGAACACAACTAATTCAGCTGAGACGACCTTTCTTGGTGTGGGATGGGAGAGGGAGAGGGAGGGTGGACTGAGGTTCGCAGGAGGGCTCGCTCAAGGAAGGCCGGCGGGTCACTTCGCGGTGGATCTCATCGTGGTGATTTTCCCAGCGCACGATTTGGGAATCCTTTCGGGCGTGGTTGCTTCCGTTGCGGATCGGTTGGTCATTGGGCGAGGCAGTGCAGAGATGCTATCTGCTGCTTCAGATGTTTGGGCTTCACGCATCGAAGCCGGAACTGCAGAGGGAAAGGTCCCTCGAGGTCGGTGGAGGCAGCTTCTATTGGAGCGCAGCAACTCCTGGTAGGGAAGGAGGGGGCAGAGGGGCCCTGTTCAAGGGGTCCTCGGATGTGGGTTCCGTTTCGAGGGGAGGTTTCAAAGGAGATGTGGCATCGCTTTTACCTTGGAGGGTTCCGGCTAGGGGTTTGTCCAAAGGCGAGGTAGAGACATTGTTATCTTTGACGCAATCGGGGAGGTCGCTGCTCAAATGGAGAAAGGTGCAAGCTGGTGATGGCTGCTGGTCGCAAAGGAACATAGATCTGATTAGAGTTAAAGGAATCCCACTCTTATGGAGGAACCTACATCGGATTCGCCAACTGTTAATGGGCATTGCAGAGGTTAAAGGGTTGGCCGCGTCTAGTCTTTTGCCGGGGGAGTGTGGAGACCCGCTTGTTTGGGTGCAGCACCCTCATCCTCGGATGTTCAGCTGGAAATAATACCGTCGGCGGAAGGGTGTGGCAGGGTGTCGGTTGCAGTTGGAAATCTCGTCGGCGGATCCGGTTATGGCAGGAGTCATGTTTCGACAGCGGCAAGGGCAATTTCTTCCGGCGAAGGCACGCGAGGCGGTTGCTCTTTCACCAATCTCGGAGGCGGGTTCACCAAGGCATTTTTTCCCAGAGCCGTTTCAATTTCCATCATCAATTGCTGCGGATCGTGGGGATTTCAAGTTGGGATTTGGCCAACAACCTCCAACAGGGGTTTCCAATAACAAATGCCACGCTGGCATTTCCAATGGAGGCATTAATCGAGGGCCATTTCCAGGTGGCGACCAGAATGGGAACTCTGAAGGAGTTACTTACGTGATTGCTCGTGGACGGGCGGGATCCCATTATGGTGGGCATTCGGACTCGGGTGCGGGCTGTGAGGTTAATGCTGCAGTATCTTGACGGGCAGGAGGACGTTTCTTTTGAAGGGAAGTGACCAGACAAGGGAATCCGGGTCCCTCTTCCTCAGGCATCGGGGAGGCAGCCGATGGAGGCGTTCTTCAAAGAGATCCGAGCTCCTCTGCTCAGGCCGTAGAGGTTGTTGCTGAAGGGGTGCAAAAGCGGGGAAGAGAAGAGGCAGAGGTCTCGCGCTGTGAGTTGGTGGTTGACCTCGGACGTGTTGGTGGGGCGTAGGGTGGACTGGTTCTGACTCCTGAGCAGGCGCGCTTGTCGGGGTGACATGTGGGCAGCAGGGCGGGGGCCACATGGTTGGTTGTGGTTCTAAGCGCTAGCTCGGGGGAGGTTGAGAGGAGGATCACCGGGCTGCCGGTGGTCGACCAGTCGCCCGGAGGGGGAGAGAAGTTCAGCTGCGGTAATGCAGGGGGTGGTGTCTCAGGTGGAGGGGGAGGGTGTGCTCGCGAGGGAGGGGAGGAGAACGTGCAGGCGGAGGGGGGGGGGGAGGTTGGTTCCTTTGCAGTGGCCGGTCGGGGAGAGGTTGGAGGGGGAAAACCTCGGGTTGGAAGGGGAAGGGGAAAGGGAAGGAAGGTTTCTAACGGAGTCAGGGAGGAAGTTGCAGGGGCATGGGGATGGGGATGAGGGGATGGGTCGTAGGGGGGCGCGGGTGGGGTGTTGTTTCAAGCGAAAACCTCGAGGGTGGAGGAGGAGGGAGAAGAGGAAAATGTTGATGGGGGCGGAGCAGAGGTATGGGGTGTTGGAAGGTTTTGGCGCAACAGCGGAGATCCAAGGATCGTTGTCACCTGTAGGAAGATCAAGTTTCCTCAGCCTGCTTGATAGGCGTTTCGCGGAAAGTTTGGGTGTGGTTCCACCGCGAGGGAAGGGCAAAGAAGTTGTTAAATGAAGGTCATCTCATGGAATGTGAGAGGTTTGGGTCGTCCCGAGAAATGACTACGGGTCAGGAGGTTGCTAGGCGATGCGCATGCGGATATTGTACTGCTGCTAGAGATGAAGATTTCCAGGGCAGGGGGCGAGGAGTGGCGTGATCTGGGTGTTGGTTCTTCGTTTGATTTTGCGGAGGTTGAGGCGCAGGGAGTGGCGGGAGGGCTCCTGACTGGTTGGTTGAGGGCTGATTTTGAGAAGCTGGTAGAGACAAGATCTATGTTCCCCTTGTCTGTATTTCTTAAGAGAAAAGTAGATAACGTCATTTTTACGGTGACCAATGTGTATGGCCCTACAAGTCCGACGGCGGGATCCTTGGCGGCAGATATCTCGGAGGTGGGAGCGCACAGTGAGGAGGGCATTTGGCTCATTGGGGGCGACTTAAATTTAACCTTGATGGTTGACGATAGGCCTTTGAGGGGCGGTGGTCGCGATGCTGGCTCGGAGGACTTCAGGAATCAGGTCCTGGACTTGGGGCTCACTGTTATTGATGCAGCTGGATGTGCGTACACATGACATAATGCTAGGTCAAGATCGAGGTTGGATAGATTTCTTCTGTCATCTGAGGGGGTGGAGTTTTTCCCCCTATCTCGGGTGTGGGCGCTGCCTCGGGCGCACTCCGATCATACACCAATCTTGTGGTCTTCTGAGGAGCAGATGCGTCCCAGATACTTTTTCAAATTTGAGAGAGCTTGGTTGATGGAGGAGGGGTTCAAGGGTGAGGTGGCTGCACTATGGAGGAGTTGGCAGGTTGAGGGGTCGACTGTCAGGCGACTGGCTGCCAAATTGGTGCTGTTAAAGAATTTTTTTACTTGATTTCAATCGTAGAGTGAGGACGCAAAGGAGGGAGCGGAGGCGTGTAGCTCAGGAGGGTGTTGTCCGTCTGGATGGACTGGATGATGAGAGGGGTCTGGTCCAGGATGAGGTGCTTGAGCGGGCAAGGCTACTAGAAGATCTGCTTTTGGAGGACAGGAACGAAGAAGTGGAGTAGAGGTAGAGATCCAGACAGAAATGGTTGCGCGAAGGTGACACGAACATCAGATTTTTCCATTCGATGGCCTCAGGCAGAAGAAAGAGGAAATGTATTCATAGTCTGGATGTGGGTGGGGAAAGAGTCGTGGGCGATGCTATGTTGGGACGTGTCCTCAAGGAACATTTTGTGGAGAGATCAAGGAGAAGGTCTGGCGACGGGTGGGGGTGGCGTGGAGCAGGTGTTGAATCATTGTCAGAAGAACAGGCAGCCGGTCTGGTAGAGCCTTTTACAGAGGAGGAGGTTAAAAGCACAGTGTGGGGTTTGAATGCTGACAGAGCGCCTGGGCCTGACGGTTTTCCAGTCTTCTTCTACAGGGAATTCTGGGACATGTTGAGAGAAGACATTATTGCGGTAATCGATGAGTTTAGAAATGGCAACAGGGGATTCGAGAAGGTTAATAGGGCAATGCTATTTCTCCTTCTGAAGAAGGAAAACCCGATACAGGTGGATGACTTTAGGCCGATTGCGTTGTCTAACGCGTTATATTTGATTGTCGCCAAGGTGTTGGAAAATAGGCTCAGACGGGTGGTAGATGGTGTAATCCTGCAGAACCAGTCTGCTTTTATTCCTGGCACGCAGATGGCAGACGGATTGGTTATGGCCTTTGAGATTTGCCTCCAGTGGCGTCGAGAAAATGCTAAGGGCTTGTTTTGGAATATTGACTTCGAAAAGGCGTATGACTGCGTGGACTGGAGCTTCATGTGGGATTCACTTCGGCGACGCGGCTTCAGTGACCTTTGGATAGCATGGATGAAGAGGTGCTTCACTACCTCCTCCTACTCAATTCTGGTGAATGGTAGACCGGAAGGCGGCTATTTTCAGCCACAAAGGGGTGTGAGACAAGGTTGTCCGCTAGCGCCGATGCTCTTCGTCCTGGTGGCGGATGCGCTAGCGGTGATGTTCAGGAGAGCGGTTGATGATGGGTGGTGTGAGGGGTTCCGTATGGGGTCCATCTCTATTCCTCTTCTGCAATATGCTGATGACACCGTGATTTTCCTGGGAGGTACAGAAGAAATGTATAGAAGGTCGAGGCAACTGGTAGAAATATTTAGCAGCATTTCGGGACTCAAGATCAATAGAGAGAAGTCTGTAGTGATCCCGTTCTGGTTGGATGAGGAGGTGAGTAGAGCAAGGGCTGTGCTTTTGGGATGCACTCTTGGTGAGCTACCCATTACCAATCTTGGGCTACCTTTAGTGGCGGGTAGGCTCAGGAAGGCAGAATGGGATATGGTCCTCAGAAGATTTGAGGAGAGACTTGCTGGTTGGAAGGCGGTCACTCTTTCTAAAGGTGGAAAGTTGATTCTCCTAAAGCATGTGTTGTCGGCAATTCCTATTTTCTTCTTTTCTACCCGTTTGATGCCGGTTGGGGTAAGGAGGAAGATAGAAGTAATGATCAGAAGATTCCTGTGGTCGGATGGAAGACATCAAAGAGCGGCATACATCTGGTAGGGTGGGAGGATATCACAAGACAAAGGAGCGAAGGTGGCCTTGGAATACGTGATGTCTCTAGTATGAACAAAGCACTTTTGGCTAAATGGGTGGTGCACATTTAGGGTGATACAGATAGATTGGCTATCCACCTTGTACGAAAGATCTATGGGGTTAACGGATCACTAGAAGCTGGTAGAGTGATATTCAAGTCTTCCCTTTGGAACGGGATCCGTGATATTTTACCACAGCTAAGGTCGACGATGGTGCCAAGATTGGGCTCCAGGGAGGTCTTTCGTTTTTGGCTGGACAATTGGATGGGTGAGGGTGCTTTATGCAGTAGGTTCCCAAGACTCTTTGCTTGGGCAGAGAGCAAAGAATGTTCAGTGGCTCACGTCAGAATCTCTGGTTCATGGGTTCCTCAGTTCCTACATAATCTTTTTGGATGAAGAAGGGAGGAGTTGGGCAGACTGCTATCTGAGCTGCCCTCTCCTGATTGCATCTCGCAGGGTAAGGATCATTTTGCTTGGGAGGGAGAGAGATTCTCGGTGAAAAAAGCATACAATATGTTTAGAGGGAGAAGTGATGGTTTGGAAACCGACCTGAAGCAGGATATGAAGATTATCTGGGCAAGCAGGATCCCTTGCAGAGTCAAGTTTTTTCTGTGGTGCTTCAGAAGAAGAAGGATTTGGGATAAATCAAGAAGAGGAAGACTGTTTGGCGTTCCAGATACACAATGTGATAGATGCGGTGCACAGACGGAGGATACAGAGCATTTGTTCTTTACTTGTCCTGCATCGGATCATGTTTGGAAGGAGATAGGCGCGACATGGCTACTGCATGGTGGCACGACTGATTTCTGGAGATCTATTAGGTCGATGGGGATGAACTCGACGGATGACGTTTCTTTGCCATTTGCGGCTCTTTGGGCCATATGGGGAGGAAGAAATGATCTGATTTTTAAGAACCAAAGGTTTTATTCCGAAAATCTAATCGCTTCTTGTATCTCTCTTTATCAATTCTGGTCTACAAGGTAAGTGTATATTTTTATATTTTTATAAATTAAAGGTTTGGCGGTGAGTCCCAACTCGGGAGTTCACCCTTTTCCTCTCAAAAAACTTTCACATAAATAGGATAATTTCCTGATTTTTTTAATGGTCCTTATCCACCTTTTCAATATATATTCATGATTCAGAAGCTCCACGTTCTGTATCTTCAAAACTGCAAGTATGTGCCTACATGGATATCTAAAGAATTGCATATTCTTGCATTCACAAGCAAGAAAATCGCTTTGCGTAGACGAAGAAACACATAGTTCTTCCTCGGGTTTCCCAATATATGACACATAGTTCTTCCTCGGGTTCACTTCGTTCAGTTCAAATCAAAATTTGTAAAATATGAACTTGGTGTATATCCGAACCATATGTTCCTCCATCTTGCATTTGAAATTTGTTTTTGAAGTGTATACTTCACCAATGTTATCCATGTCATTCTCTCTTTCCCTACGTTGTTGAATTGCACTTTGAAATCTACAGACAAATCCAGCAAAGAGTTCTGTTTAGTGATGTGGTGTTACAAAAATGTATTCATACTTTCACTCCTCTGTGTACTGCGCTGACCAGCCCAGAAATAATCCGTAAGATATAAGCTAATCCATTTATATCTGATGCTATATTTCTCATTCAACCAGACATTAGATGATAAATCATAATGATCAATAATCTTGCACCAGTTTTGCTCAAATTCACTTATAGTTATACTTTTCCATACAACTATGGAAAACGCTGAAAGAACTTCATTTATATCTTTAATCTTTCCAAGCTTACTTTTAAGCTTTGCCATTATATACCAAGTACAGAATTTATGAATAGTATGTGGAAGACAATTCCTAACAGCTGCACAAATTGCCGGATCTTCGTCTATGATTATAGAAATTGGATGTTTACTCATTACTTCTGGAAATCTCTCAAATAACCACGAGAATGACTCGGTTGTCTCTCTGCTCATGAAAGGATTTCCAAAGAAAATTGTATAACCGTGATGGTTAACACCACAAAAGGATCCAAAGACTAGATTGCATTCATTGGTCCTATATGTTGTGTCGAATGATATTGTATCACCGAATAATTTGTAATCTTCAATAGAGGCACTATCAATCCATATACACTGAGTAAGTCTGTTATCATCATCAGTTGTGTAAGCATAGTAAAAATCAGGAGTATTGTTACAACTTTCAAAATGTTCAATTAGAAGGTGAACATCCATCCCCATACGTTGTTTTTTCTCTTTTCTGTTTAAGTTGTAAATATCTCGAACAATACTACCAACTTGACCGCTAGACATGTTTATGAATGCTGACTGCTTGGATACAGGTATGTTCATATCATTCATTGACTTCACAAGTATTTTTCTGGCTTTTGAAAAACGTCTATTTGGTCTGAGGTATCTGCATTTAGATGGAGAAACGAGATTGTGATTGTGTTCTGCTTCAAAATTAGATACAAACCAATCCTTGAGATCAGTCCTATGAAACTGACATGAAAGCTTTGCACCCAGTCCGTGATAATCCAACACAATGCTCCTCTTTATAAAAAATACAATCATCGCTCTCATCACTTCTTGCATTATCCACTGTCAGTATTTTATTTGTACTTTTAGAAAACCCCTCTTTCCAGCAAACAAATGATTTAAAGATAATTATTCTTTCCTTGGAAATCTTATCTTTACCAACCCTTGAGCTTGCTTTCCTAACATTAAATCCAATCTCTGTTGCTTATGTCTCATAAAATTTATACACATCTTGAATAGATACAAAAGTTTGGCCTATACGAGGTGTAATACCATTGACAGTGTCATTGATTGAGTAGTCGCAACCTGAAGAAATTTTTAGAATTTAAGATGTATTAGCAACAGGAATCATATTAGCAATATGTAAATAATTATAAAGATATGTAAATTGAAACTATATGTAAATTACTGCAAATATGTGTAAAACGTACAGCTCCAATTTAAAATATAAGTACTATGACACTTAAAATACAATAAGTATACATATTACATAGCTCTTGTACAAGAAGGAATCATATTAGCAAATCTCTGAAAGGTATTATTGAATGGTAATATAGGTTCTATGATTTAAGATTTTTGATAATGGAAAAATTATTATAGGTAAAATATGATATGGAAATTGAAAATATTGATTGAATATGTAAATTATGACACAGAGATGTAAAATATTGAATATAATTGTAAAATGATGCACCTATGTGTAAATTATAAATCTCGACTATAAAATAAAAGTACTGTGTCTGTTAATATACAATAAGAATTCATATAAGCTAGATATTGTGCATTAGGGACTCGTATTAGCAAATATCTGGATGGTATTATTTGTGACCCAATTTCTTACATTATTTGTGAATGTAAAATATGGCTATTACTAGTAGTATAGGTCCCATTCTAGTATAATGGACATGTATTTTCACATAATCATATAAATTACAAGGGCTATGATGCTTTGAAACCTCTTTGGCATTCAGAATACCTGGCAGTCATATTAAAGTATTTTCGAATATAGCATAAATACAATATAATTTCTGTTGTATTAAGGTGTGAATTAAAAAATAGAAAATTGGAAATGTAAAATGAGTTTCAATGATGTAAAATATTATTCATGAATGTAAAATAATGTACTCTAACACAAAATATACAGAGTTTACGCATAAATTGTCATACAAGAGCATTCTTCTATAAGCGGTGAATGAACATTAACATATTCACTGAGTGTGTAAACAGAGCCAAGTATTAACATTAATTAAAAAGATATATTGTAATTTATGACCCAAGTTCGTAAATGAAATGTGAAATTGAAATATGATTATTACTAGTAATATAGTTTCTTTTCTAGTAGAATAGACAGGTATTTTTCCAAAATCATATAAATTAACAAGGGCTATGATGCTTTGAAACATCTTTGACATTCAGAATACCTGGTTGATGCGAATTATCATCAGTTCCTTCCACCACTCCAATAACTTCACCATCTCCGTCAGATAACTGGACGAAATGAATATATTAATGCCAAAATGACATACGAAAAAAAGAATACAAATATCTAATACAATTTATAATAAAGAACCAGTTCATTTTTCATCGAAATTCAGTATAGTTCTCAGAAGTTACTAACAAAACAGATTGAAAAAACTAGAAAAACTACATTTACATGTGGAATATCTCTGTTAATGAGTAATCTGCTCTTTCGTCGATATCCATTGAATATCACGGCGTTTGATAAGTTTATTCAATTGAATAAGAACTAGAGATAGGTCAAGAAATTTTCGATAGTTGGAAAAATGGAATGTTAATGACAAAATATGCATTTTAGGAAGAATGGAAATTTAATTCGTAAATAACTAATCCGCTGAAAACGTGGAATTCAATTTATTTAAGTAGATTGTAGTCATTGATAGAATACAGAAATTTCCTATAAATAGAATTTCCATATTAGAGTCTTAGTGGTTTTGACTCTCGGATGGTGGTTTTTACGCAGGCTGTAGATTGCAATCTGACGGGTATAAAGTGTTGTTGCACATTGATTGAAATGAGGCGCCACCTAAATTCAAGTTATTCATATATATATATATATATATAGGGATTTTTACCCGGCAGACCCTATAATCTTTTGCAATTACCGCTACGACCTTTGAAATATCGTAATTCCTCCCTCGACCCTCTAAAATTGCTCCGTCTTACCCCATGAACCCTGCCGTCAATTTTAACTATATTTGAGTCAAATACCTGAGTTAGTCTTGAGTTAACCTAACCAATTTACCATTCAACGGCTACGATTAACCAAAATAAAAAAAACAAGAGGAAAGAACAGCAGCTGCAGGGGGATGGCCTCCATCGTCGGCGGGGGCTGGGGCGGGGGCGAAGCAGCAACGTCGGCGGGCCGGGGGAGGGGCCCAGGGGGGACCTGCATCGCGCGAGGGGGCGCACCAGCAGCTGTGGGGGCGGGGTCCTCCAACGGCAGTGGGTCGGGGCGTCGTGGGGCGGGGTCCTCCAACGGCAGTGGGTCGGGGCGTCGTGGGGGGGTGGGGAGGGGACTCCATCACGTGCTTGATCTTGGGAACACAATTCTCCGCCGCCAGCTGTTGAAATGGTAGACCTCGTACCGGAAGTTGCAGGTGGCTGTCAGCACCCTCCCTCCGATGGCGTTGGGGCAGCAGCTCGGTAGATCCTTAAATATCGCCTCCAAGCACACGTTGCAGTCCCCCGCCGAGATATCCCTCGTGCACTGCACCAACCCGTACAACCGCTCGAATCCCCCGAGTACACCCATGTCCATCTCCCCCGCCGCGAACAGCTGCGGACGCGTAGCGCTGGACACGGCGTAGGACCGCAACCCCCTCAGAACTGCCAGCACAGAATTGTTGAACTCTGCCGAGTCCGGAGAGGAGATGTTGTCGCTATTACGCAAGAACATCCGGTGGCCGTAATCAGCGCTAGATACGAACTGCGTGTTGGCGTACCAGAGGAAGCACTCATCGTACCACACGATGGCATCCTTCTTGTAGGAGCAGTTTTGGAATAGGTCGGAGGAGGCTTTGTCGAGGCAGGAGCGGCAGATGGAGGAGTTGGTATCGCCACGGCAGAGTGCGAGGCCGTAAACGCGGTCGGAGGAGGAAAGATTGGAGAGGAGGGTGTTGAGGTTGGTCTCGAATGAGCCGTTGGAGGTGTAGTTATCGGAATCGCGGACGTTGCACCATGTGGATATGGGGTTTTGAGCGTGAGAAGATGAGAAGCGTATGATCACTACAAGGAAGCAGCTTAACAGAAGGCTCCAGTCCATCGCGCGCGGCGGCGGCCAGGGGCGCGAAGCAGCAGCGGCGGTGAAGCGGACTCCATCACGTGTGGGGGGGGAGGGGGGCGAGGCGACCGCCGGAGGCTCCATTGCCCGAGGGGTCTCAGATGATGGAATGGCAATCAATGTAAATTAAATAAACAAAATGGCTACAATATAAAGTAACATGACGGAATATGGTTAATTTTAACGGGTAAATTAACGGGGCTTAACCGCAGGGTCTGTGGGGTAAGGGTTAGCAATTTTAGAGGGTCGAGGGAGGAATTACGATATTTCAAAGGTCGTAGCGGTTATTGCAAAAGATTATAGGGTCTGCCGGGTAAAAATCCCATATATATATATATATATATATGGGGTTGATGGGGTTGCCCCGCCCCATTTTGGGCAATTTTTTTATTTTCTTGAAAAATATCGCCATGTATATTCATCCCTATATCCCTCCTATATGCCATTCGAATCTCGTCAGAAGCAGAGACTCCTATGGCCTCCATCCATACAGGGTCGATTTAAAAAATCCTGCAACAGTTAAAAATGGCGTCTGGATGGAGGCCGTAGGAGTCTCTGTTTCTGACGAAATTCGAATGACACATAGGAGGGATATAGGGATGAATATACATGGTGATATTTTTCCAAAAAAATAAAAAAATTGCAAAAAAATAGGGTAGGGCAGTCCCATTTTTCCATATATATATATGTGGGTAAAACGGGGCTGCCCCCATGGGGGGAGCTAACTTGGCTCCCCCCGCGTCATTTCGTCTTCTTTTTTTTTTTCAAAATTTCTTCCATGGATTTTCATCAATATATCCCTATATTATGTCATTCAAATTTCACGTAAAACAGAGACTCCTACAACCTCCATCCAGAAGGGTCGTTTTTAGCAATTCTTTTACGGTTAAAAAATGACTGTCTGGATGGAGGCCGTACGAGTCTCTATTTCGCACGAAATTTTAATAGCATAATATAGGGATATAGTGATGAATATTCACGGAAGAAATTTTCAAAAAAAAACGGGCGAAATAGCGCGGAGGGAGCCAAGTTAGCTCCCCCAAGGGGCAACCCCATTTAACACTATATATATAGGGAGCTGGGAGCCTACACCCGGGGGTGTAGGTAATTACCTACACCCGACCTTTTTTCTCATTATTTTTTGATTTTTTTGAAGGAAACCTTAGGGGGATTTTCTTAATATATTGAGAGGAATATGTGTTTTAAGTTGCACGCAAAACAAACATTCTTAACACATTCATCTAGAATGGGTCAATTTAAGCAATTCCGAGACCGTTAAAATTTGGTAGTCTTGATGGAGATGATAGTAGTCTTGAATTAAGTTGATTTTAGAATGACACCATGGTGATATATAGTGATCTAATTCCCCAAAAGTTTCATTTCAAAAAAATAAAAAAATATTGAAAAAAAGAGCCGGATGTAGGTAATTACCTACACCCTCGGGTGTAGGATCCCTTTTCTCATATATATAGGGGGCACTTCAAATGAGGTGGGGTCTCACCAATATTGTGGTGAGCCATCGAGCAGATTCGTCAGATCTCAATCTGACGGTTGCATCAAAAACCTCATCCAAAAGAGCATTATCGTCAAATTGATTTCATTAATTTCGAGTTTCATTTATTGGTTTCAAATTGCCATTCTAAGCTTTTCTCGATTTAGTATTTTCACAAATGCTTTTATTGATTAATTTCCTATTTTATTCCAAACGATCTGAAATCAACCACAGCTTTGTAAAGTACAACGAGTTTTTGTAAAATATATTTTACTCTTTGTAAATTTCATTAATGATTTCATTTTATTACTGCAATTTTATTTTGTAAATGGTTGTATTAGTTTTGTAAATGTGTATATTCATTTTGTAATTCCAACGAGTTTTGTAAGAGTATTTTTCCTCTTTGTAAGCTTCAACTTTTTTGTAATTGTGTATGTTTGTTTTGTAAAAAATCCGTAAATCTTTGTAACTGAATCTCCCTCCTTTGTAAAATTCACGCATGTTTTTCATTGCCTTAAAGTTCAATTGCCATACATGTTTTAATTCCAATCCTGCAAAATAGAGAAAAAGCTTTGAGATTTGTAAAAAAAGTAAATAAATATGTAAATCTGAATATCTGTTAAGTAAAATTATTATACGATAATGTAACAGAATCTCCTTCCTTTCTAAGATTGTCTGATCACTTTGTAGATTTTAGGCGCTCTTTTGTAAAATGATCTGATCACTTTGTAATATTTCTGTAGAGTTCTGTGACAAATAAGTACACCGTTAGATATTGGAAACATGTAAAAATTTGACATGATATTGTAAAAAAAATCAATATTTACACAAAACATTCCCATTTTTGTAAAAAAACTACGATTTGTAAAAAAGCTAAGGGATACCTCCTCCGCGCACATCTCGACGCTTCAGCGTCGACGGCGAGGTGCCGCATTGGAAGACGCGCAGGTGGAGCATGGCCAGACGGAGAGCGGGGTCGAGGGCAGGCGGTAGGGCACAAGCGGAAGGCTACCACCTCGCCGAAGAGGATGGCGTGCGGGGTTGCGGCTCCGTCTGAAGGTCGGTGCACGGAGGAAGGCAGACGGTGCCGCCTCGCGTGAGGCGGAGGTCGCTGAAGAGGACGACGCGCAGGGCTGTGGCTCTGCCTGAAGATCGGTGCGCGGAGGAAGGTGGGCGATGCCGCCTCGCGTGAGGCAGAGGAGGCGGCTGGGCGGTGGCGCAGCCGCACACGTGCGGCGGGGAGACGAGGCAGGCGGACGGAGAGTGTTGCTGCCGCCGACAGATGTTGCTGGAGAGATGGAGGACGTGCGGCAGGGAGACGAGGCAGAGGAGGCGGTTGGGCGCGAATTAATCAAGAGAGAGAGATATTAGGCAATTTAGTTGTCATATTCTATATTTAGAATTTGACAAATGACCAAAATGGGTTTTTTACCATTAAAATAATGTAATTAATGTGAAATTTATCGCAACCATGGGATTTAAATTAAATGGATGAGATGGAGGGGCTCACCACAAAAGTGGTGAGACCCCGCCTCATTTGAAGTTTCTCATATATATATATATATATATATATGGGAAAAAGGAGTATGCTCCATGGGAGAAGCCAACAGGGCTGCTCCCACCTTTATTTTTCCCTTATTTTTTTTATTTTTTTGGAAAAATAAAAATTTGTATATTCATCACTATATCCCTCTAACATTCTATTAAAATTTCATCAGAAACAAAGACTCCTAAGCCCTCCATCCAGATGCCATTTTTTTAACGGTCGCAGGATTTTTTAAATCGACCATGTTTGGATGGAGGCTGTAGGAGTCTCTGTTTCTGACGAAATTTTAATTAAATGATAGAGGGATATAATGATGAATATATACATTTTTATTTTCCAAAAAAAATAAAAAAATAGGAAAAATGGGGGTGGGAGCAGCCCCATTTACCTCTCTCTCTCTCTCTCTCTCTATATATATATATATATATATATATGTAGGGTAAAATGGGGCTGCCCCAATGGGGGGAGCTAACTTGGCTCCCTCTGCGCTATTTCGCCCTCTTTTTTATTTTTTCTAAAAGTTTCTTCCGTGGATTTTCATCAATATATCCTATATTATGTCATTAAAATTTCGTGCGAATCAGAGACTCCTACGGTCTCCATCCAGACGAGATCGTTTTTAGCAATCATGTTACCATTAAAAAATGACTGTTTGGATGGAGGCCGTAGGAGTCTCTGTTTCGTACGAAATTTTAATGACATAATATAGTGATATAGTGATAAAATTCCACGGAAGAATTTTTTTTTAAAAAATAAAAAAGCAGGAAAATGGAACGGGGTGAGCCAAGTTAGCTCCCCCCAGGGGGCAGCCCCATTTAACCCATATATGTATGTATATATATAGGACCTTTCAGATAGGACTTGGTCCTTCCATCTTTAAGGAAGGCTAACGATCATAACCATTAGATTCAAATCTAACGGCATCATCAATATATTTTCCCAAAAGGGCATTTTGGTCATCAACTTTTGCATTAATTATGCACACCAATTAATATTCCGAAATACTAAATTTAGCTACTTTTAATTTTGATATTTTTCACAATACCATATTTAAGAAATATCCAATTTTGTAATGGACGACACTACGTGGGGCAATGTTTGTATCCTAATATATTTTTTTGTATAATATACGGTTCTTTTTGTAACGATTGTATGTTTTTTGTATATACTATGATTCCTTAAAAATTAATCAGCCATTTGTAAATTTTGTAGGATTCTTTGTAGAATACAATTCATATTAGTAATTAACGTATGGTTATTTGTAATGATTATATGGTTCTTGTGGAATAAAATTTTTATGTTTCTTTGTAAAAATGCTGTAGTCATTCACGCTTAATCGATGAGTAAAATATAACCGAAATATGTATTGTATTCAGATTGTATAATGCACGTCCAAAATGTGTAATACACATCAAATATACAATATTCATAAAAAACTACAATAGTCATTTGCACCCAATTAATACTTAAAAATACATATACAATATCCATAATAAACATCAAAATTGTATAATACACATAAAAAATTGTATGATACACATCAATGTCATATCTCTGTGTCGACGGGTCCTCGCGCCGCTGCATCCATTCCTTCTCTCGCTTTCCCCCGTGCTTCAGTCCAATGCCGCCGCATGCATCGTACGATCCGGCGTACGATCTCACACGATCCCTGATGAATACTCATTCATCACTCTTTATTCTTATATTTTAGCTACAAAAACTTTTGCAAATGCATGTATATGTTTGTAAATACAAATAATTACCAAAATCATGCATTGTGTAAAAACTAATAAATAGCATGTTTTTGTGCAAAAATAAAAAAATAAAGAATTAAAAGAAAAAGAGGGAAATATTTAGAATAAATATTGAGCAATCTAATCCCAAGGGAGGGCTCAGCATGGGCCTGACCGCATAAAAGCCAAAGTAGAGAGAGATATGGAGCTCATATGTGTAAATATACCTGTAAATATAATAAAAATATTTTCCTCTAAAAATAGAATAAAAATGGGCTTGTATATATTTGTAAAGAGAAAATCAAAATAAAAATAGAAAAATTAAAAAGAAAATAAAAATACTCTTCCTAGTACATATTCACCATGTATATAAACCCACTCTTATATTTATTTAGCCTTGTAAATAATTAAATTAAAATCCCTAAAAATTTGTATATATTCTATCTTTTATGTTGTAAATAAATAAAATAAAAACCATAAAAACAAAAATCAAGTAAAAAGAACAAAATTAAAAACCAAAAAGAACATTGTATATATACCATGTATATAAATGTATATATCTATTTATTTTACCCTTGTAAATAAATAATAAAAATAAAATAAAAACATCAAAATATTCCTATTTTTTTGCTATAAATAAAATATAAAATGGGAATAAAAATGTACAAAAATAATTAATTAAAAATCAAATATTAAAAAATCTATATTGTATATATACCTATATATAGCACTTTAGTGTAAATACCTTATTTTTATTTCAAAAAAATATATAAAAATCACAAAAAAATAGAAAAAATTAAAACAAATATTTTTTATGTTTTAAGTTTTTCCTAAATCAGCCATTTTCTATTTTTAAATGAATTTTCAAATCATTTCCACATGGCCAGCTCTCACTGGTCCACGGGGGACGTTGACCCCACGGTCAACTCCCCCCCTTGGACCACTTCCCACGGGTCCATGACGCCCGACCCAATTTCGCCGATTTATCACGTCATGACCCGATCACCAAATCCGACATTCCCGGGCTCTACTCCTCCCTCGTGCATCCGAGATCCTTGCCCGGTTGATCGCATTGGGATCCGCTCCTCGCTATGCCCTGCCCGACCTGCTCTTGCCGGACTCCTTGCCATATAAAGTCCGAGCTCCGCCTCCATTTTCTCGCATCTTTGGATCATTTCACACCACCCTAGGACCTCCACAGCCATCGCGAGAGTGACAGCTCGCTTCCGGCCGTGTCGCAGCGAGGAGGGAGTGGATGAGCCATCGATCCGGCGACTTTGCACCGCCGTGCGCTGCCCAGAGGTGGTGCTCGAGCCTCGGGCACCGAAGGCCCTTGAGGCTAGGACCTGGAGCATCCCCAGCTCTCCCACAGTCGACCTCGACCAATAGGTAGTCCCAGTTCTTTCCCTATTTCTTTAATTTTGCTTTTTGCCCAATTCTCTCCGTCGTCGTCCATCGCTGATTCTGACCACCCTCGCTCTCGTTTCGATCATCGGAGTCGCCCATCATCTCCGCCTTTCCTCCGCGCACATTCTCCACCTACTCATCCAACCCAGTTCGCACAGGAACTGGGATTGGGGCTCCTCCGTCGTCGCTTCGTCGGAGCCACTTCATTCCGACGCACTGTTCACCTGCACCACCCATAACCGGGTCGAGGCACTTTGCCCTTGACCCAGGAGCTCGTTGCACAGCTTTGCAGGTCCAAGCGAGCCCATCTGAGGGCTTGGCGTTTTGGAGCAGCAGCTCCGTCTCTGCCGACGTCGCCTGAGCTCTTCTGAGCTCCGCCGCGTCATCGGAGGAGACCATTCGACGCGGGAGGCCTAGGAGAACCTTCTCCGATCTTCAACAGCCTCCGAGAAGGTCTCCAGCACGAACACGAGCCCGGCGAATCTCGCCGGCGTCGAGTTCCTGGAGTACCTTCCAGCGTCGTCCGATCGTCCTTCAGCTTCAGATTCGATCAGATCTGTTTATTTGAGAAGTTGCCATCACTGTCCGATCTCTGGAGGCTTGATCGTGACCGTCGACTCAGCGAGGCTTAGCCACATCGTTCCACAACCGTCCGATTCCCCACGTGGCGAAGTCTCCTCCGTCCGATCGCGCCGAGGGTTCCCTTTGTTGCGTGTTGTGCCTTCTACACCGTTAGATCCAGCACGTGGCGCACATCCAACCCTCGACATTTAATAAGGGGTAATTGCTCTTAGGCCCCTTTAGTTTCTGCATTTATTTTCTAGTCCTATAAATATGTTTGGTAGTTCTTTTATTTTTGGACATATTGCATGGAGGACCTCGTACTGTAGTTTATTTGCATTTATACCCCTGTTTGTAGTGGAACACTTGCTTCGACACGTGCGTTTGTGGGATATTTGCATGTATGGACTTATGGTTTCAGGGTGTTAATGAATGAATTGATGTTTTTAAGATTTGCAGAAATGCCCCTGTGAGTGTGTTATTTGTGCATGTGCTATATTTCGTGGGCTTTTTATACTTATGCCCTTGGACTTTTAGTACGTGTTACTAAATAGCCCAGGGACTTAAGTTTTCTTGCAATTTGGTCCCTGAGTGCCCAGGTCACGATCTTTGCACGTGAACCCCTGGGGAAATTGCACCGGATCCCCTGGAACTTGTTATAATTGTGTACAGGTCCCTGTGCAATGTACCCTTGTTTCTATTTTTAATAAAATAGCAAACCAACTCCAAATTTGATGAAAATTGGACATATGGCTCCTGCCACGGTGTAAAATGTTCTAAAACTTTTGGAGACATTTTTGTTCATTTTTGATATTTTTAAAAATTCAAAAACACACATTGTCTCTACTATCTAACTTTAAAAATAATAAAAAATATTAAAACATCTTTAAAAATTATAAAAAAATTATATATTGTTTGTTTTGCCTTGTTTGATTTTCTAACCAAGTTTGGTCATTTTTGGCTTTATAAAACCTATAAAAATTACAAAACCCCTAAAAACCCATAAAAATTCTAATAATTAAAAGAAAAACAAAATATTAATAATTCCAGTGCCTAAATTTTCCTTGATTTTTATACTCTACATGAAAATTACCTTCAGTCCTTGATAGGGCCATTTTCATTTTAATTTTGCCCTCCAAGTCTGACTGGACAATGCCTTGCTTTTTCCATCTTGTTTGATTTTTATAAAATTCAATAAAAACAGTAAAAAATATAAAAAACATAAAAACATTTTTTTGAATTTGGATGATTTTTGAGTAGTTAAATAATTGTTTGTAGTTGCTTGATTTATTGCTTTTCTATTTTCTTTATTAAAATAAAAATCCAAAAAAAATAAAAATATTAAAAATCCACCAAAAAATCACTTTATTTTATTTTATTTCTTTTTTAGACTACTTCGTAGGCCTCGAGGCCATTACGTGCTCCCTGAGTCCGACCCTGGTCGCTATACCAGGCTAATCCAATAGCCAGGACCGCTATTATTTTTATTTGATTTTCATTCTATTTTGGTGGTCTATCCCTTATTTTCTTGATTAACTGAACTGTCTCCGAGATCTGGGTCGCAACGACCCTTGATCTACTATTCACCCGAGTGTCTTGGTGATTTTTTGGTTCATCAGAATGGCGCCGTTGCCCGGGAGCATGGCTTAGCAGTCGCTTTAGTTTTCTTTTTATTTCATTTTCTTTTTCGCGGCTTTCCGCGGCTCTTTCTGAGTCCGCAGCTTTTCGCAGCTTTTGATTTCTCTGCTATTTTTCTTTTCTTTTCTTTTCTTTTTGTTTTTGTTTTTATTTTTGCTTGTTTATTTTATTGTCATTTTTGCACATATACCCCTGCTTACTTTTCCTATTTTTATTATATTATTTTATCCGGTTGATAACACTCTGCTATTGTCTTGCGAGGGCCCGAGGACCGAGGCGGCGACTCTCGAGAAGCCGGCGCAACCGCGGGATTCGGAGGCGGCTCCCTACTGCACGGAGCCGCAGGAGAGCGTGAGAGAGTAGCTGAGTGGGAGAGGCTTAGATTAGGTTTTATTTCTGTCATTTGAACTGTTGTAATAACACAGGGACAACAGGACTTGGACTTAGACACTTTCAGGTCTGTTTCGCCGAGCACCGGTGTGCTCGGGGGACCCTTAGGTTTTTCGCGGCTTTTTACGTGGCTTTTAGTTTTTCGCTGCCTTTTCCGGTTTCACGCGGTTTTTATCGAGCCCCTAGCCTTAGGAATTTCTATTGATTGTGCCGTAATTAGTAGGATCCAAACACCTAATTATCTGCTTGTGCCTATAGTTCAGTAATTGGACCTATTAATAAAAGATTAATAAAAATAGCTGACTCGCTTCCTTTGAGCCTACGTGCCGCAGCCTGCCCTGCCAAGCGCTGCTCCTGAACCCGATTTATCGGGAGGAGGAGGGGTAGACCGAGACCAGACTCTTTGGATCAGAGGCTGGTGACCAGCTAGACGGTTCTTTCGAGTAGAAGTTGCTATCTAGGGACTCGGTTTTTCGCTTGCACCATTTAGGTAGTTTATTTCCTGTCTTTCAATTCTGCGCGGATCATATTGCATGTAGACTGCTGGAGTCAGGTACGCATCTCTTACTCTGCATGCATCATTGATTTCATCGCGCATCGGCTTTTTCATCTTCTCCCCCTTTTTCTGACTTAATAACCAGGAGAACCGAAAAATTCGTTAGGCGTTTTTGTTTTTATTGAAAAATATCTAAAAAAGAAAAATCATAAAATTGGGACTGTTAAAACTATCGACCCTAAAAGACACTTGACCTAAAAACTTGTCTTGGGGAGAGCAACCCCCTCATTGTTTGGTTTGATTGTGCAAGAGAGTGACCCCGAACACTAGGTAGAGCCCTCCGATACTCTTCTCGACTGATTACCGACTACTTCTGTGCGGGACAGTCGGTTGGGAAGGTATCGGGTATCCCAACAGGTCACGTAATCGCTCTGATATCTTGATTGTTCACCAAAATAAAAATTGACAAGATAAATTGATCGAGCCTTTACGGTCTTCAGCTCGCGTTGCGTTGGTGAACTGGGGGTTTGCTTGTGATCATAGTTTTTCCAGATCTCATCCGCCTTACTTGCCACATCAAGATGATGGGTAGACGATCTCTTAGGCAACCTCTGGTTGCACTGCTTTTGGGCGCGTCTACCCATTCATCTAGGTTGGTACGCGAGAGACGAGACCCGCTCTCTGAACCCGAGTATGATTCCACCCTGTTCCCCCTCGACCCCCTTTCTTTCGGTTCCGAGGGACCAGTGCCAGAGGAGAGACTATCAGATTTATCGACACCTGAGTTTGGATCATTTGATTTTGCAGAGACTATGACTGGCAGTTCTGATGATCGCAGTAGAGGTCCACAGCCCGAGCATTTTGTTCTGGACCAGGGTGTGATCAACTCCACCCTGATCGCCTCCCTCGAGACAGTGCAGCAGTAGTTGAGGGATCAGGGAGCATTTAAGTTTGATATGAGGCGCGAGATGGAGGAGATGAGAGCAGAGCGAGAGCAGCGTAGAGATGGGCCGAGGGTCCCAGATGAGGCAGCAGCAGCAGCAGCAGCAGCCGCAGCCGCAGCGGCAGCCGCCGCGGCAGGAGCAGAGCAGCGAGACCGATGTGGGAGTTGCACAACCCCGGATCGACACTGATGCATCACTAGGTTGTGCTACCAGCTATCGTGGGGGACTTCAAGTTCCCCCCGAACACCTTGCAGCTCCTCCCCCATTTCCATGGGCTCGCCACTGAGGAGCCCCATCTCCACCTCCAGGAGTTTCTGATGATCTGCAGCACCGTCCACGATCGTCAGGTGGACCAGGACACCATCAGGATGATTGCCTTCCCCTTCTCCTTAGCTGACAGAGCAGCCACCTGGCTGAAGCATTTGGGGAAGTTTGTCTACACTTGGGAGCATCTCCGCACCGAGTACTTGCATAAGTACTATCCACTCGGGTGGACCAATGCCGCTAGAGCCCTGATCAACAACTTCTCCATGCTCCCCAACAAGCAGTTCCACGAGGCATGGGAGAGGTTCAGAGGGCTAACAGACAGATGCCCGCACCATGACATTTCCAAGCCGAACCTTGTTCAGAGCTTTTTCAGTGGGCTGACACCAGAGCTTCAGGGCTTGGTGAACGCTTCTTGTGGCGAGTCTTACTTCGCCAAGGATCACGACCAGGTCTGGGCCATCTACGAGGAGATGGCTGAGAACTACATGGTGATGTCCCAGACCCGATTATACACTCAGGGCAGACCCCAGTAGCCACAGACCGTGCAGAGGATAGCACGAGTCGACGCCGGTCCTTCCAGTTCGTCCGTGGTAGCAGCAGCACAAGCCGAGTCATCAGCCACAGACATGGGGATCATCAGTGAGAAGTTGTACCGGATGGAGATTATAGAGAAGAAGCAGTGCTAGGGCATCACGCAGATAGAGCAGATGGCACAGACTCTGAGTGACCTGAAGACACAGCTCATGTGTCTCCAGGAGGCACAGACGGCTTCACAGCCTCGTCTTCAGGCACGAGGCGATCCCGGCAGCAGCAGCAGCTCATCCCAGCGCTCCAGCTCCCACCAGCAGCCTAGACAGGTTCACCTTGTACAGGCGGAGCCGTACCAGCAGCTGCAGCCCACCTACCAGTCACCGCCATCTTCAGACATGCAGATGGTGGTATACCAGCCGGATCAGCCTTTGGCAGTACTTCCACCACCCCAGTACGATGTAGAGTTGTTGATGGATGTCAACAGGATTTGGTATGACCGCCCCTAGCCCAGTATCTGACGAGACCATCCCGGATTCCGTTGGGGGACCGGAGGTACCCAGCCCCAACAGCAGCCGTCAGGACAGGGTGGTCAGTACGGCCATCAGAGAGATCACCAGCAGCAGCAGCCCCAGTGTACCCACAGCCACAGCAGCAGCAGTCACAGTATGGTCCTCGTCCCTATCAGCAGGGACAACCTTGGAGGTGCGATCAGCCTCACCAGCCGCAGCATCAGCAGCCACATTCTTACCCCTCTCAGCCACAACAGCAGTTCCAGCAGCCTTAGAGAGGCTACCCGTTGGGCTCTCATGAGAGCCCCGCCGTGGATGATATAGCCCGCCTTCTCACCGATCAGCAAGCTACGTTTCGACGGGAGATGGATGAGTTCCGCCAGGAGATGCAGGACATCGTGAGAGGGAAGGCCGCCATCCCTGCCCCGATTGAGCCGAATCCCAACAATCTGAAGAGGAAATCTGAGCAGGTAGCTTGTACTGAGTATGCCACTCCGAGTGATACGTTTGGTGATATGTCTGCATATCTTTTTGATACTGATTTTGTCACACTTAGGAGCGGTAGGATGCCAGCAGGCGGTGCCTCGTCTGAGCGACACCATGAGGATACACCCAGAGCGCCCGACGAGGAGGAGGAGCGCGGTACTGAGGCCGCGAGTCTTCCAGCCGATGGTGGTGTTGATGCCACCCATGTTCATTCTGAGATTCCTGTTGTTTTTCCGGTTGTTACTGATGTATCTCGAAATACTTCTGTGAATAAAGGAAAGGGTTTATTTTCTTCTAGTCCCACTGTGGTGCATGATGTATGTGTGGATCCGGTCGTCGAACCGTCTAGACCCTTTCCTAGTCCTTCATCTGAGAAGGACCCTGTGATCCCCTTCCCTAGAGCCCTTCAGATGGGGAAGGGGAAGAAAAAAGAAAATCCAAAAAAGAGAGAGCAGGAAGAGTTCAACCAGCAGATGATAGATCGGTTTCACATACAGTTGACTCTTCAGGAGGCTTTGCAGCACATCCCTCTTCTTCAGCGTTCCCTTAGAGACAGGACCACAGTCAGGAGGAAGAGGCGGAACCACCACTCAGAGATCCATGTGCTGACGAAAGCCACTTGTTTCGCAATCCAGAACCGTCTGCCGGCCAAGAGGCCAGATTCAGGAGTCCCTTATGTAAGATGCCACATCAGAGAGCAGAGGTTCGACCGTACTCTATTAGACAGCGGATCGTCAATCAACCTCCTTCCGACAGCCCTTCTCGACCGCTTCGAGTTGGGCACTCTTAGACAGAGCAGGACAGTCCTTCAGTTTGCTGATCGATCTGTCAAGAGGCCGAAGGGGTTGTTGCGAGACGTTGTCGTCACAATTCAGGGCCTGCAATTCCCCGCGGACTTCGTAGTGTTGGACATGGAGATCCCTGATTCAGTGACCGATACCCCCATCATCCTCGGTTGTCCGTTCTTGGCCACAGCCAAGGCGGTGACTGACCATGATAGCGGGAAGGTATACTTTCGCGTCGAGGGCGAAGTGTATAAATAGAGACGGTCGAGGACAGCCGAGCCAGAGACATATCATGCTCAGAGACCACTTCAGATATAGAGTAGATGACAGATGCCGGGCTAGACATCCACCAGGACTATAACTTTGTGATCACAGATGACGAGGCAGTTTGGGCAGAACCAGCAGCACATGCTATCCTCTCACTTTCAGATTCTGCTGATGCAGAGACGACAACAGAGGAGAGCTTGGAGAGCACATTCCTGGTCCAGGATACTTCAGAGGCAGCAAAGCCGGTTTGCGACCGTGAGATAGATTCTTGTGATGATGGTGGTGCTGATGCCACCTTGGATGACACAGATCCCTCGGAGTCAGAGTCTGATTGGGCAGATTGTGATGATTATATGCCAGACCTGACTTCCACTGAGCCTGCAGATGAGGAGGAGGTAGATGCCGAGCAGAGCAGAGACAGTCCAGCTGGGCAGCCTTCTCCAGTTCTTAAGAGTGACAGAGAGTTTCAGTTCTCCCATGCAGATTTGGCAGCGTTCACGCAGACTTTTCAGAGTCCAGATCCACCAGCACCCAGTTGTCCAGAGATGAAGCCGCTTCCTACTTCGCTGAAGTACAGATTCCTTGCTGGTGAGCATGAGATGTACCCAATCATTATCTCCGCTGATTTGACTGGAGAGCAGGAATCCCGTCTGATGGGGGTTCTTCAAAAGAACCGCACGTCGGTTGGAGGAAGCGTAGCAGATCTCCAGGGGATAAGTCCGGCCCTGTGCTCCCACCATATCTATCTCGAGGATGAGGTGAAGCCGTCGCGTGAGTTCCAGCGGCGGCTGAACCCGAATCTGAGAGAGGTTGTCATGAAGGAGATATCGAAATGGTGGAGCGCCGATTTTATCTACCCCATCTCCAACTCCAAGTGGGTCAGCCCTTTGCATGTGGTGCCCAAGAAGATGGGCATCACTACAGTGGTCAGTGAGTCTGGAGAGGAGATTGTTACACGGGTACCCACTTCTTGGCGGGTCTGCGTTGACTACAGGAGACTCAACCAGGCCACCAAGAAGGATCATTTTCCCTGCCCTTTATTGATCACATCATTGAGAGACTGGCGGGGAAGAGCCACTACTGTTTTCTGGATGGGTACTCGGGCTACAACCAGGTGGCCATCGCTCCTGAGGACCAGGACAAGACTACCTTTACCTGTCCCTTCGGCACATATGCCTTCCGACGCATGCCATTTGGGCTATGCAATGCCCCTGCGACCTTTCAGAAATGCATGTTGTCGATCTTTTCGGACATGGTAGGGGAGTGCTTGGAGGTCTTCATGGATGATTTCTCGGTTTACGGCGACGGATTCGACTCCTATCTTGAATGCCTAGATCGAGTTCTTCAGCGTTGTATAGAGGTTCACTTGGTGCTATCTTGGGAGAAGAGTCACTTCATGGTGACTCAAGGGACGGTGCTTGGCCACATCATCTCTAACAGGGGCATAGAGGTTGATCCGGCCAAGGTAGATGTCATTAGAAAACTCGCACCACCGTCCAATTTGCGACAGTTACGGTCATTCCTAGGGCACGTCGGTTTCTACCGACGATTCATTCATGATTTCAGTCAGATTGCCCCGCCGTTGACTGACCTGCTGACGAAAGACACCGAGTTCCTTGTCGATGACAAGTGTCTTTCGTCCTTTGAGACTCTCAAGCAGTGTGTTATTGAGGCTCCTATTCTCCAGCCGCCTGATTGGTCTCTCCCATTTGAGATCATGACGGATGCCTCCGATTTTGCCGTGGGGGCCATGCTGGGACAGAGGAGGGATGGAGTCCCCTTTGCTATCCACTACGCTAGCCGCACATTGGATTCCGCACAGCAGAACTATACAGTCACAGAGAAGGAGATGCTAGCCGTAGTGTTCGCCCTAGATAAGTTCAGATCGTACATTATTGGATCTAGAGTGACCCTGTTTACTGATCACACCGCCATCCGATACCTCATGGCAAAGAAGGATGCCAAGGCCAGACTGACTAGATGGATCCTTCTACTCCAGGAGTTCGACATTGAGATCAAGGATAAGCCTGGAGTCAAGAATGTGGTGGCGGATCATCTCTCCCGATTAGAGCATCTTGAGGATTCTGAGCAGATTGACCCTATTTGTGAGACCTTCCCAGATGAGGCGATCCTTGCTATCGCCTCTCTCCCGTGGTACGCCGATATTGTGAACTTTCTTGTTGCTAAGAAAGTCCCACAAGGTTGGCCCAGGCAGAGACTTGAGACCTTCCTCGCGAAGGCCAAGTCCTACCACTAGGAGGATCCCATCCTTTACCACGAAGGAGGGGATAGCGTCTAGCGTAGGTGCATTCCTCAGGAGGAGCACCATAGCGTCCTCACTTACTGCCACAAGCTTGAGGCAGGAGGACATCACTCTGGGAGGAGAACGGCACAGAAAGTGCTCCATTCCGGTCTGTGGTGGCCTACCCTCTTCAAGGACTCTGATGAGTTCGTAAAGAGGTACACTGACTGTCAGAGGATGGGCACTTGTGGATAGCGTGGTATGATGCCGATGCAGCCCATTCACTTCTGTGAGGTTTTTGACGCATGGGGCATCGATGTCATGGGTCCATTCCCTAATAGTCAGGGATTTGAGTACATTCTGCTAGCCTTAGATTATGTGAGTCGTTGGGTTGAGGCTATCCCCGCCCGAACCGCTGATGCCAGGACCGTTTGCAGATTTCTGAGGAAGCACATCATTACGCGGTTCGGGGTACCTCGAGTATCGATTTCAGATGGGGGGTCTCATTTCATCAACGACCAGGTAAAGGCCCTTGCTAGTGAGTTCGGCATAGACCATCGAGTTGCCACTCCATACCATCCACAGACGAATGGTCTAGATGAGGTGTCGAACATGGAGATCAAGACTATTTTGAAGAAAGTCGTCCGCCCTGATCGAAAGGATTGGTCACAACTTTTGGACTCGGTCTTGTGGGCATATAGGACGTCTTTCAAGACACCATTGGGCACATCTCCCTTTCGCCTCGTATATGGCAAGCCGTGCCATTTACCTGTTGAGCTGAGACACAGGTCACTTTGGGCAGTCACTGAGATACTTGTAGATCCAGATAGTGTAGGAGACCAGAGGAGGGCAAAGTTAGCAGCCTTGGAGGAGCTTAGAGATACCGCCTTCTCAAACAGCCTACATTACAAGGAGAGAGTGAAGGAGTGGCATGACTCTCACATCAGCCACAAACATTTTGAGCTAGGACAGAGAGTATGGCTGTTTGATGCGAGGCTTCGTCTATTTCCAGGAAAGCTACAGAGCAAATGGAAGGGCCCATATCTAGTGAGAAAGGTACATAATGACACGAAATTCCCTAAGGATCCGGATCAGGTAAAAATATAACTCAGGTCGTTGCGACCCGGATCCATAAGAATCTCAGCTCAATCAAGAAAATAAGGTTCAGACCACCAAAATCAGATAAAAATCAAATAAAATACGATAGCGGTCCTGGCTATTGGATTAGCCTGGTATAGCGACCAGGGTCGGACTTAGGGAGCACGTAATGGCCTTGCGGCCTACGAAGTAGTCTAAAAAGAAAATAAAATAAAGTAAAAGTCTTTTTGGTGGATTTTAAATTTTTTATAATTTTTTTAGATTTTTTTAATTAATAAAGAAAATAGAAAAGCAATCAAATAAGCCAATAAACAATTATTAAAGCACTAAAAAATGACGTAAAAATTCAAATAAAAATATTTTTATGTTTTTTATATTTTTTACTGTTTTTGGTTAATTTTTGGTAATTTTCTTATTTTTATTGAATTTTCTAAAAATAAAACAAGGCAGAAATAAGAAGGTGCTGTCCAATCAGACTTGGAGGGCCAATATAAAAGAGATAGAGGCCCTGTCAAGGTTTGAAGGTAATTTTCCTAAAAAGTAGAAGATATAAGGAAAATTTAGGCACTGGAAATATGATTTTTGGGTTTTTCAATTAATTATTAGAATTTTTATGGGGTTTTTAGGTTTTTTCAATTTTTATGAGTTTTATAAATCCAAAAATGACCAAAATTGGTCAGAAAATCAAACAAGGTAAACCAACTACTGTCTAATATTTTTGTAATTTTAGAGGTGTTTTAATATTTTTTTATAAATTTTTATGTTAGACAGTAAAGAAAATGCTTGTTTTTAAATTTTTTTAAAAATAGTAAATGAAATAAAAAATGTCTCCAAAATAGGAAAAAATTTTACACTATGGCATGAGCCATGTGTCCAATTTTCATCGCATTTGGAGTTGGTTTGATATTTTATTAAAAATCAAAACTAAGGTACAGTGCACAGGGACCTATCTGCAAATACCACAAAGTTCTGGGCCCCCTGGAGAACAAGGCAGGAAAGTATGGGACTAAAAGTGCAAACTGTCCCCCAGGCACGCACGATACATGTGACTCAAGCCTGGGGGGACCTATCTGTCATTCCTATTTTAAAATATGCAATCAGTAACACCCGAAAAACATAGGATTAACACTGCTAATATACCACGAAACACGTGGCGAAGCACGTGGCCACTATACACAGGGGTATACAAGCAAATAGCAGAAACATAAGGGTCCTACATGCAAATGTACCAAACTAAAATAACGTTCCAAAATATTTACTGGACTAAAGACAAATAACTAAAAAGCTAAGGGCCTAAAAAGAAATTACCCTTTATTAAATGTCGACGGCTGGATGTGCGCCACGTGCTAGATCTGACGGTAGGGAGGGCGCAACGCACAATGCAGGGAACCCTCGACACGATCGAGCGGCTGAGAAGCTCCCACGTGGACGATCGAACGGCTGTGCTGCGACGTGGGTCTGCGAAGGGTCCTGGCTCGGATCAAACGGAGGAGGTATAGCCACGTGCTGGATCTGACGGCTGTAAAACGTCGTGGCTAAACCTCACGGAATCGACGGTCGCGATCAAACCTCCAAGGATCTAACGGTGTCTGCAACTCCTCGTATGGACGGATCAGATCTAATCTGAAACGTCGAGGCCGATCGGACGTCTGGAGAGGATGGTGGAAGAACAGTTGGCTGGCGAGCTTCGCTGGCCCGATACACACACTATGGTCCTCCCCTGCTGCTCCTGAAGTGCGGAAGAGCTCCGCCGTGAAGCCCCGCAGCTGAAGATGGTCACCGATGAGGCTAATGACCACCAGAACGGTCCCGCGACGGTGGTGGCCTGGAGCTCCTGTGCCTGAGCTGTTGGCCTCCAGATGAGGCTCTCCTGATGATGTAACCTGCATAGGAAGAATGATGGGTCGAGGGCAAACTTCCTCGACCCATCAGCGCACGTGAACGATGAAGAATGAGGCGGTATGGCGGTCCTCCAGCGAGGGGCAGAAGTGGAGGGCCGAAGTCCCTGCTCCGAGGCGAGCCAGGGGGAATGGGTAGGTGGAGAAGATGCGGAGGAGGCTCGTGAAGGTGGTGGCGGTGTCGGATGGGCAAATGGATGGACGGAGACGACGGGCGGAGGCGGCGGAGCTACGGCTACAGAAATCGAAAGATGTAAATCTACGCTAAACTAAGGGCTAAAGAGGCTACCTGGCGGAGGAGATCGACTGGGCTGGAGCTGCTGGAGCTCCTGGGTCATTGCCTGCAAGGGACCGTCATCTTCCCGAGGCTGGGCGCGCTCGCGGCGGCGTACGGCGGCGAAGCCACCGGATCAAAGGCTTCCCAAGGTCCTCGTGCCTCACTTCCACTCCGAGGAGCACAGCTGTCACTCAGGCACAACGGAGGAGCTCCTTGGCTGCGAGTGGGAGGTCTAGAGATAAAAAACAGAGCTGCCGGAGGCGAGGCTATATATGCCTAGGGGTCCGAGAAGAAATGAATTGGGCGAGTAGCTCGCAACTCGGATCCCTTAGACCCACCCCGGGCGAGGATCTGGGATGAACAAGGATCAATCGGGGCCCGGGGTTAGGGTATTTGGCTGTCGGATCGAGTGGGAAGAAAAGGTAGAAATCAGGTCGGGCACTCAGATCCGAGACGTAGTGGTCCATGGGGGGGTAGTTGACCGGGGGGTCAACATCCCCCGTGGACCAATCAGAGAAGGCCACGTCAAAAAGATTTGAAAAATCGATTTAAAATTGGAAATGGCCGAATTATAAAAAACTCAAAACATAAGAAAATGTTTGTTTTATTTTTTTTCTTTTTTTGTGATTTTTAATTAATTTTTCAAAATAAAATAAGGTATTTACACAAGGGTTCTATATATAGGTATATGTACAATATAGGTTTTTGATATTTGTTTTTTAATTAGTTATTTTTATGCATTTTTATTCCCATTTTTTTTCATTTATAGCATAAAATTAGGAATAAGAAGGTATTTTTATTTTATTTTTATTATTTATATACAAGGGTGAAATAAGTAAATATATATATCTATATACATGGTATATTTACAAGGTTCTTTTTGATTTTTAGTTTTGTTCTTTTTATTTTATTTTTGTTTTTATGACTTTTATTTTATTTTATTTACACTATAAAAGATAGAATATATACAAATTTTTAGGGATATTAATTAATTTATTTATAAGGTGAAATAAATATAGGTGTGGAAATATATATAAGGTGACTATGTACAAGGAAGAGTATTTTTAGTTTCTTTTTAATTTTTCTATTTATAAATATATACAAATATATACAAGCACATTTTATTCTATTTTTGGAGGAAAATATTTTTGTGATATTTACAGGTATATTCACACACATGAGCTCCCTATCTCTCTCTACTTTGGCTTTTATGTGGTCAGGCCCATGCTGAGCCCTCCCTTGGGATTAGGTTGCTCAATATTTATTCTAAATATTTCCCTCTTTTTCTTTTTAATCTTTATTCTTTTATTTTTGCACAAAAACATGCTAATTATTACTTTTTACACAATGCATGCTTTTGGTAATTATTTGTATTTACACATATCTACATGCATTGGCAAAGGTTTTTGTAGCTAAAATATAAGAATAAAGAGTGATGAATGAGTATTCATCACCCCCCTATACTTAACTTTGTTAGTCCCTTAGAAAACACTTATTTGAAAAAGAAGTGAACAAGAAAGAAAGAAAAAGAAAAAGAGGAGAATGCACATGGATCAGGGTTGAATATTAAACTTGCCTTCATTAAATTGAATTATGGAGCTCGATCAGATCTTTGGATTATTAATGTGTCGGAACCTTATTTGGACTTAAGCTTAAAACTCAACAGCCTCTAAGTTCCACTAATCTCTAATCAAGACTCCTCAATAATCCAGATCAGAACAAGTCATCAAACACAAACCCTGAAGACCATGAATCTTTCCTTGTCCTGTGAATGTGAAGTATAAGCTCTCCAACTCAGAAATGGCAACTTGACAACCCTCCCCAACAAGGTAACTCAATGACCCCAATATGGCCACTCTTTCCTCGAGGAGCGGGGTATTCCCTTCTAAGTTCAAGTTCAACCGGCTCAAGAAGAGGAGGAAGAAGAGAATGGACCATGGCCAGTGTAGCCATGTATCCTTGGAAGCTCGACCAGTGTAGCCAAGTCTCCCTGCTGCAAGCTACATAAGGTGGGACATGAATCTCAAGCTTTGCTTATTGCACTATATACATACTCCGGTGGGATTATCATTTTCTATCAGACCCACCATTTTTTTGGAGTTATTTTCTGTTTGCATTTTCTTTCAAGTGCATATATACAACATATACATGTGCAGCATATATACAAGGAGTTTTTCCTCTTGAGCCAGTAGACTATCCCTCTTTTGAAGCATTATTGCAACCCACAACTCCTGTCGTTAGACCTCATGGCAACCAGACCAAGTTGAGACGCACTTCCTTCACTAAAAGAAGAAGAGAGGTTCCGCCTAGAAGTACTACCCTCATATGCTACCCCAAGTCAAGGAAGACTGCCTCCTCACCACCTCATCCGTAGAGAGCTCGGTGCAGAGTGCTGGTGTCCAAGTAAAGCCATTGTCCTATGAGTCATGTGTTGTTGTTAAGTGCTCTACTTAGGCTCATTGAGATGACATGTGATCATAGCCTAGTGGACTCAAATAATTAAGTCACCATGGACCTGAAAAGCCTTAACCCTAAGCCCTATAAGGTTCCTCTTATAAATTAGGTGAATTAAGATCTTAATCAAGCTCCATTTCCCAATTTAATTCCAAGCTAGTTTAAGTGTCAACTATAATCCAGAAAAACTATATACATATATACAAAGATGCTATTTACACAATTTTTACAAATATGCAAAATTTTTGAAAAATGTTTTGAAATCATGAATGGATGAATGCATGAAATGCAAGTTTTGCAAAAGTATTTACACACATTTACACAAGATTTTTGCAAACTTTTGATTTTCAAAACATTTTGGAAAAATTTTGTACTATATACATAATTTTGATAAGAAAATATTTACACAAGCTTTACACAAAAGATTTTTGAAAACACTTTTACAAAAATAATTTGTACACTAGCTATGTATGTGCAATAAAAGAATGATTATTTACAGGAAAAAAATTTTAATTTTTGTGTTTTTTTGGCTTTTTAGACATTTTATTTATTAACACACTCACACAAAGTACGAGTTATGGCTAAAGTATATATAGAATATATACACACCCCCTATACTTAGCTCGAACGATGTCCTCAGAGTCAAGAGCGATGAAGAAGACATAACTCGTGCTATGTATAGGGGAGTGAAAAGGAAGGCTATATACACAGACGAATGAATGAATAGAAGATCAAGAGATTCTCGGCTTTTCCCCCTATACTTAGGATTAAGTAATCCTAAGTATAGCAGGTTGTACACAAAGGGAAAACCGAGTGGAGAATGTACAGGGTCTACCCCCCTATACTTAGGGTAAAATATCCCTAAGTATAGTCAACAAAACAGGGGTAGAAAGACACGAAGAAAATTACGAATATATACAAGAAGGACGACATCACTCCCCCTATACTTAAGGTGAAGAACCTTAAGTATAGGCAACACAACAGAAGTGATAAAACAGAACGAAACAACCCGGTGTTTCCACCCCCCTATACTTAGGATGAGCAATATCCTATAGCAAAGATAATCCTAGGTGAGACCTGGGGTGAAAACAATAACGGAAGAAAGAAAGATCAAACTAAGACGAAACACGTATATACAAAAGAGTACATTGTTGAGGTGCCTCTCAACAAGTGCTAGATTTTACGCCCCTAGCTGGGCGCAAAGGCTAGGACAACGTAGTATGGAGATTCAGTACGGCATCGGTAAGGCAAATGCCGTACTGTCGTCGCAGTCTTGGTATGAGAACATCGGCGAACTCAACAGTGTAAAGTAAGACACCCATGTATGCAATTAAGCGGGTGTCTGCTACCGGCCAAGGATATGGAAATGAGTGATCGGGATCCGGTAGCACAAAAGAAATCGTCGGCTCTGGATCAGACTGGAGTGAAAGTGTGGAGCCAAAGAAATCGAACGTGGAGAAGGATGGATCGGTAATAGAATCCTCCACTTCAATCAGTGTCTCAAAAAGATATGTGCAGTCACGATCAGGAGACTCTCTAAGTAGAGCGATATCCGATGCATGAAATACAAGCAGATCAAACAGATCATCGAATATCTCTAGGATGGGCTCATCCTTGCGAGGGTCGTCGAGGTGAGAAGACTCAGAATCAGAAGGATCTAAAGACTCGGTTCCGTGCTCCTCCAGATCGGGAACACTCTCAGCAAGTGAAACCGAGTACTCATCAAGTGCGGCATCCTCCCGCAGATAACCCTTGGGGAGAGATGCAGGATCAGAAGTGACAAGAAGAGGATCAGGATCTAGAAGGGCATCTACGCTGCTATCAAGTATCCACTCGGTGCACCAGGCTGCATCGTCATCGGAAGTGTAGCTCTCGGCAATCTGGAAGCAGGAGAAGGTACTGGTGAACACTACGGAGGCTGGAAAAGTGTCTGCGGCTGATCCTCGCTCTGCGGCTATGCTGGCTGCCAACTGGTCCTCAGCAAGTGTGTTTGTCTCGTCAGAGTGGAGGACAAAAGGCTCGAATACGGGACTGTGTGTGTTTGGCAACTCAAAGTAGTGTCCCATATCGAACTGCGGCTGCTGGGCTGAGTCCTGGTGACTGTCGGTGTCCGAGAAGTATCTTTGCAGAAAAGGAACTGACTCCTCTGGGACTGGAATCTGAAGTGTCTGAGACAATGGTTGTAGTAGCGGGGGCTCCTCCGGTTCCTGGAATATCAGAAGATCTGATATCCAAGACGCATCGACTGGAAACTCTGGGGCTAACTCGAACTCTAGCTGGACGACCAACGGGAACTCGAGAAGACTCTGGGTCCGAACCTCTGATATCACAGTTATGTCCTCTGTCAGTGGTGCTGCATCTTCCAAGTCCTCGGGTTGATGTGTAGAAACTGTCTCATCATGTAAAGCGACACACCGCACTGGTACTGCATTGTCCGCATGTGTTGTCCTGACTACGTTATCTCGGGAAGAAAATCTCTGTGAAAGTAAACTCGAGATGGTGTAGTAAGTGAATGTCGGAACTGCGGTGTGAACCGCCACATGTGGTAATCACCAGTTCTAGCTGCTCTGCGGTCATCCCCCGCATGGAGATCTCTATCAAGTCTGTCAGTGGAAGTCCGTGGTCAGGAAATCTCCTCAAGAGGTCAAGAAACCTCGGCCATGCCTCCTGCAATGGCTCCTGGGGGTCAACTGAAAAGTCGGTGATCAAGGACCGCATAAATTCTGCTCTACGCGGGGGAAAGTATCTATGTAAGAACTCTCAGCGTAGCTCTCCTCACATCTCGAATATCCTCCCCAATTATCGGTGCCATCTCATAGCGCTCTCGTGAAGTGTGAATGGGAAGGTCCTCCTCATCAGCTCCTCTGCAGTGACATCTGAATATCTCTGTGCTCTGCAAAATCCTTGAATGCGGACAGGTGAAGATAAGGCTCGTAGTGCGCCTCTCCTGAAAATGTCGGCAGTTGTTGAATGTAATCCAAATCCAAGATGAATGGACGTAATGTAGAAGCTGACTCAACTCCCTGTGCTATCTGCTCCTCCATCCTTCTGGAATAGGATCTGTCTGCTGATCTCCACTGCTCTCTCTGATCACCAACGGAGTGCGCTCTCAACTCAGCAAGAGCATCGTTCGAGTCTCGCATATGCTCTATCTTGTATCCTCGGATGACAAGCGCAGCATGCCCAGAATAGTGAAATGAAAGGGTGGGAGGGAGCGGGAGGTTGGTCGGAGGTCCGACCTCCCTAGAAGGTGGACTGGAGTGATGGTCGGATAGCGAAGAAACAACCGCAAGAGTCGGCTCGAAGTGAGGGGGATCCATCATCCAGGTGTAAAGGAGAAGAAGAAGACTGAAGGGAGGGAGGGTGGGAAATAGATGGATAGAGAGGAGGATGGGGAAGGATCGGGGGATCTGGAAATCACACAAGATGAGAAAAAGCAAACCCCCATTTCACCTACGCACACGAGCTGAAGACCGAAGGGATCGGTCAATTATCTTGTCGATTTTATTTTAGGTGATCATCCAGTCTATCAGAGCAATTACGTGAAGAAAATAGGAATCCAGATATTTCTCAACCGACTATCCGGTACAGAAAGTCGGTAATCAGTCAAGAAAAATCGGAGGCTCTATCCTAAGGTGCGGGTCACTCTCTCGCTCATCCAAACCAAACAAGGAGGTGGTTACTCTCCCCAAGACAAATTTTTCACTTCGATGTCTTTTAGGTAAAGTATGATTAGCAGTCCCGATTTTATTGTTTTTGTTTTTAGGTATTTTTCAAATAAAATGAAATCGCCTAGCGAATTTTTCGGTTCTCCTGGTTATTAAGTCAATAACAGGGGGAGAAGACGAAAAAGCCGATGCATGATGAAATCAATGATGCACGCAAAGTAAGAAAGGCGTACCTGACTCCAGCACTCTACATGCAATATGATCCGTGCAGAATGTAAATACAGATTAGAAACCTACCTATATGGTGCAGCGGGAAAAACCGAGTCCTAAGAAGGCAACTTCTACACGACAGAACCGTCTAGCTGGTCACCAGCCTTCGATCCAGAGAGTCCAGTCTCGGTCTACCCCTCCTCCTCCCGACAAATCGGGTTCAGGAGCAGTGCTTGGCACGACAGGCTACGGCACGTAGGCTCGAAGGAAAATGAATCAGCTATTTTTATTAATGTTTTATTAGTAGGTCCAATTAACGATCTATAGGTACAGGCAATCTATTAGGTGTGTGGATCCTACTCAGTACGGCACAGTCAAGCAGAAAGTCCTACGGCTAGGGGTTCGAGAAAAAACCACGTAAAACCGTAAAAAGCAGCGAAAAACCAAAAACCGTGAAAAAGCCGCGAAAAATCTAAGGGTCTCCCGAGCACACCGGTGCTCGGCGAAACAGACCCGAGAAAAGTCTAAGTCCTGCTGAGTGTCCCTGTATTATTACAATAATCAAATGACAGAAATAAAATCTAATCTACTCCTTGCCCACTCAGCTGCTCCTCGCGCTCTCCTGCGGCTCCGTACAGAAAGGAGCTGCCTCTGAATCCCGCGGTTGCGTCGGCTTCTCGAAAGTCGCCACCTCGGTCCTCGGGCCCTCGCAAGAAACAAACGAGTGTCACAAACCAGATAAATCAAAGCAACTAAATACAAGGAACTAAGCAGGAGTATATGTGCAGAAATGGCAATAATAAAACTAAACAAGGCAAATCAAACAAAATAAAAGAAAAGAAAAGAAAAGGAAAATAAAACAAAAATAAATAAAAAACCAAAAGCCGCGAAAAGCCGCGGACTCAGAAAGAGTTGCTGAAAGCTGCGAAAAAGAAAATAAAATAAAAAGAAAACTGAAATGACTACTAAGCCGTGCTCCTCGGCAACGACGCCATTCTGATGACACGAAATTCCCTGAGGATCCAGATCAGGTAAAAATATCACTCAGGTCGTTGCGACCCGGATCGATAAGAATCTCAGCTCAATCAAGAAAATAAGGTTCAGACCACCAAAATCTGATAAAAATCAATGAAAATACGATAGCGGTCCTAGCTATTGGATTAGCCTGGTATAGTGACCACGGTCGGACTCAGGGAGCACGTAATGTCCTTGCGGCCTACAAAGTAGTTTAAAAAGAAAATAAAATAAAGTAAAAGTCTTTTTGGTGGATTTTAAATTTTTTATAATTTTTTTGGATTTTTTTAATTAATAAAGAAAATAGAAAAGCAATCAAATAAGCTAATATAAACAATTATTAAAGCACTCAAAAATCATGCAAAAATTCAAATAAAAATATTTTTATGTTTTTTTTTATATTTTTTACTGTTTTTGGTTAATTTTTGGCAATTCTCTGATTTTTATTGAATTTTCTAAAAATAAAACAAGGCAGAAATATGAAGGTGTTGTCCAGTCAGACTTAGAGGGCTAATATAAAAGAGATAGAGGCCCTGTCAAGGTCTGAAGGTAATTTTTCTAAAAAGTAGAAAATATAAGGAAAATTTAGGCACTTGAATTATGATTTTTGGGTTTTTCAATTAATTATTAGAATTTTTATGGGTTTTTTAGTGTTTTTCAATTTTTATGAGTTTTATAAATCCAAAAAAGACCAAAATTGGTCAGAAAATCAAACAAGGTAAAACAACTACTGTTTAATTTTTTGTAATTTTTAGAGGTGTTTTAATATTTTTTGTGAATTTTAATGTTAGACAGTAAAGAAAATGCTTGTTTTTGAATTTTGTTAAAAATAGTAAATGAAATAAAAAAGTCTCCAAAAATAGGAGAAAATTTTACACTATGGCAGGAGCCATGTATCCAATTTTCATCGCATTTGGAGTTGGTTTGATATTTTATTAAAAATCAAAACTAAGGTACAGTGCACAGGGACCTATCTGCAAATACCACAAAGTTCTGGGCCCCCTGGAGAACAAGGCAGGAAAGTATGGGGCTAAAAGTGCAAACTGTCCCCCGGGCACGCACGATACACGTGACTCAGGCCTGGGGGGACCTATTTGTCATTCCTATTTTAAAATATGCAATCAGTAACACCCGAAAAACATAGGATTAACACTGCAAATATACCACGAAACACGTGGCGAAGCACGTGGCCACTATACACAGGGGTATACAAGCAAATAACAGAAACAGAAGGGTCCTACATGCAAATGTACCAAACTAAAATAATGTTCTAAAATATTTACAGGACTACAGACAAATAACTAAAAAAACTAAGGGCCTAAGAAGAAATTACCCTTTATTAAATGTCGGCGGCTGGATGTGCGCCACGTGCTAGATCTGACGGTAGGGAGGGCGCAACGCACAACGCAGGGAACCCTCGACACGATCGAGCGGCTGAGAAGCTCCCACGTGGACGATCGAACGGCTGTGCTGCGACATGGGTCTGCGAAGGGTCCAGGCTCGGATCGAACGGAGGAGGTGTAGCCACGTGCTGGATCTGACGGCTGCAAAAAGTCGTGGCTAAACCTCACGGAATCGACGGTCACGATCAAACCTCTAAGGATCTAACGGTGTCTGCGGCTCCTCGTATGGACGGATCAGATCTAATCTGGAGCGTCGAGGCCGATCGGACGTCTGGAGAGGATGGTGGAAGAACAGTTGGCCGGCGAGCTTCGCCGGCTCGATACACGCACTATGGTCCTCCCCTGCTGCTCCTGAAGTGCGGAAGAGCTCCGCCGTGAAGCCCCGCAGCTGAAGATGGTCACCGATGAGGCTGATGACCACCAGATCGGTCCCGCGACGGCGGTGGCCTGGAGCTCCTGTGCCTGAGCTGTTGGCCTCCAGATGAGGCTCTCCTGATGATGTAACCTGCACAGGAAGAAAGATGGGTCGAGGGCAAACTGCCTCGACCCGTCAGCGCACGTGAACGATGAAGAATGAGGCGGTATGGCGGTCCTCCGGCGAGCGGCGGAAGTGGAGGGCCGAAGTCCCTGCTCCGCGGCGAGCCAGGGGGAATGGGTAGGTGGAGAAGATGCGGAGGAGGCTCGTGAAGGTGGTGGCGGTGTCGGATGGGCAAATGGATGGACGCAGACGACGAGCGGAGGCGGCGGAGCTACGGCTACAGAAATCGAAAGATGCAAATCTACGCTAAACTAAGGGCTAAAGAGGCTATATGGCGGAGGAGATCGACTGGGCTGGTGCTGCTGGAGCTCCTGGGTCATTGCCTGCAAAGGACCGTCGTCTTCCCGAGGCTGGGCGCGCTCGCGGCGGCGCATGGCGGCGAAGCCACCCGATCAAAGGCTTCCCAAGGTCCTCGTGCCTCACTTCCACTCCAGGGAGCACAGTTGTCACTCAGGCACACCGGAGGAGCTCCTTGGATGCGAGTGGGAGGTCCAGAGATAAAGAACAGAGCTGCCGGAGGCGAGGCTATATATGCCTAGGGGTCCGAGAAGAAATGAATCGGGCGAGTAGCTCGCAACTCGGATCCCTTAGACCCACCCTGGGCGAGGATCTGGGATGAACAAGGATCAATCGGGGCCCAGGGTTAGGGTATTTAGCTGTCGGATCGAGTGGAAAGAAAAGGTAGAAATTGGGTCGGGCACTCAGATCCGAGACGCAGTCGTCCAAGGGGGGGAGTTGACCGGGGGGTCAACATCCCCCGTGGACCAATCAAAGAAGGCCACGTCAAAAAGATTTGAAAAATCTATTTAAAATAGGAAATGGCCGAATTATAAAAAACTCAAAACATAAAAAATGTTTGTTTTAATTTTTCTATTTTTTGTGATTTTTAATTAATTTTTCAAAATAAAAATAAGGTATTTACACTACGGTGCTATATATAGGTATATGTACAATATAGGTTTTTGATTTTTGATTTTTAATTAGTTATTTTTATGCATTTTTATTCCCATTTTATATTTTATTTATTTATAGCATAAAATTAGGAATACAAAGGTATTTTTATTTTATTTTTATTATTTATATACAAGGGTGATATAAATAAATATATATATCTATATACATGGTATATTTACAAGGTTCTTTTTGATTTTTAGTTTTGTTCTTTTTATTTTATTTTTGTTTTTATGACTTTTATTTTATTTAATTTACACTATAAATAATAGAATATATACAGATTTTTAGGGATATTAATTAATTTATTTATAAGGTGAAATAAATATAGGTGTGGAAATATATATAAGGTGACTATGTACAAGGAAGAGTATTTTTAGTTTCTTTTTAATTTTTCTATTTATAAATATATACAAACATATACAAGAACATTTTATTCTATTTTTGGAGGAAAATATTTTTGTGATATTTATAGGTATATTTACACACATGAGCTCCCTATCTCTCTCTACTTTGGCTTTTATGCGGTCAGGCCCATGCTGAGCCCTCCCTTGGGATTAGGTTGCTCAATATTTATTCTAAATATTTCCCTCTTTTTCTTTTTAATCTTTATTCTTTTATTTTTGCACAAAAACATGCTAATTATTACTTTTTACACAATGCATGCTTTTGGTAATTATTTGTATTTACACATATCTACATGCATTTGCAAAGGTTTTTGTAGCTAAAATATAAGAATAAAGAGTGATGAATGAGTATTCATCAGTACACGACAACGATAGCATTGACATATCCGAGTTGTCTTCTGAGAGTACCTTTCGAGTGAACGGCCAACGGCTCAAGCCATTTCTAGATCATGAGCCGCGGGTCGTTGATGTTGCCCCGATTCATTTTGCGTGAGATGTGGTCTCTTGACTCACATCTATTGCATCTCACGCCTGATTATCACTGTTCTTCCGACCTGTATAGATCCAGATGTCCATATCATCACATTCTTTAGTCCCACATCCCTTTCTTCATCTTTTGATTATGCTATACTTAGGGTGCACTTTACCCTAAGTATAGGGGGGATGTAGGACCTTTGAGTATTTCTTTTGATTCTTTTTACCCCTGTTTTTGCTGCCTATACTTAGGGATATTTTACCCTAAGTATAGGGGGGGTAGACCCTGTACATTCTCCACTCGGTTTTCCCTTTGTGTACAGCCTGCTATACTTAGGATTACTTGATCCTAAGTATAGGGGGAAAAGCCGAGAGTCTCTTGATTTTCTATTCATTCATTCGTCTTTGTATATAGCCTTCCTTTTCACTTCCCTATACTAAGCACGAGTTATATCTTCTTCATCGCTCTTGACTCTGAGGACATCGTTCCAGCTAAGTATAGGGGGGTGTGTATATATTTCATATATACGTTAGCCATAACTCGTACTTTGTGTGTGTTAATAGATAAAATTGGCTAAAAATCCTAAAATTCACATAAATTAAAAATCTTTTCCTGTGAATAATCATTCTTTAATTGCACATACATAGCTAGTGTACAAATTATTTTTGTAAAAATATTTTCAAAAACCTTTTTGTGTAAAGTTTGTGTAAATATTTTCATATCAAAATTATGTATATAGTACAAAATTTTTCTAAAATGTTTTTGAAAATCAAAAGTTTGCAAAAATCTTGTGTAAATTTGTGTAATTGCTTTTGCAAAACTTGCATTCACGCATACATCAATGATTTCAAAACATTTTTCAAAAATTTTGCACTTGTGTAAATATTGTGTAAATAGCATCTTTGTATATATGTATATAGTTCTTCCTGGATTATAGTTGACATTTAAACTAGCCTGGAATTAAATTGGGAAACGGAGCTTGATTAAGATCTTAATCCACCTAATTTCTAAGAGGAACCTTATAGGGCTTAGGGTTAAGGCTTTTCAGGTCCATGGTGACTTAATTCTTTGAGTCCACTAGGCTATGATCACATGTCATCTCAATGAGCCTAAGTAGAGCACATAACAACACACACATGACTCATATAGACAATGGCTTTACTTGGACCAGCACTTTGCACCGAGCTCTCTACGGATGAGGTGGTGAGAAGGCAGTCTTCCTTGACTTGGGGTAGCATATGAGGGTAGTACTTCTAGGCAGAACCTCTTTTCTTCTTTTAGTGAACGAAGTGCCTCTCAACTTGGTCTTGTTGCCATGAGGTCTAACGACTGGAGTTGTGGGTTGCAATAATGCTTCAAAAGAGGGATAGTCTACTAGCTCAAGAGGAAAAACTCCTTGTATATATGCTGCACATGTATATGTTGTATAGATGCACTTGAAAAAAATGCAAAAAGAAAATAACTCCAAAAAAGTGGTGGGTCTGATAGAAAATGATAATCCCACCAGAGTATGTATATAGTGCAATAAGCCAAGCTTGAGATTCATGTCCCACCTTATGTAGCTTGCAGCAGGGAGACTTGGCTACACTGGTTGAGCTCCCAAGGACACATGGCTACACTGGCCATGGTCCATTCTCTTCTTCCCCCTCTTCTTGAGCCGGTTGAACTTGAACTTAGAAGGGAATACCCCGCTCCTCGAGGAAAGAGTGGCCAGATTGGGGTCATAGAGTTACCTTGTTGGGGAGGGTTGTCAAGTTGCCATTTCTGAGGTGGAGAGCTTATACTTCACATTCACAGTACAAGGAAAGATTCATGGTCTTCAGGGTTTGTGTTTGATGACTTGTTCTGATCTGGATTGTTGAGGAGTCTTGATTATAGATTAGTGGAACTTAGAGGCTGTTAAGTTTTAAACTTAAGTCCAAATAAGGTTCTGACACATTAATAATCCAAAGATCTGATCGAGCTCCATAATTCAATTTAATGAAGGCAAGTTTAATATTCAACGTTGATCCATGTACATTCTCCTATTTTTCTTTTTCTTTCTCTTTTTCACTTCTTTTTTCAAATAAGTGTTTGCTAAGGGACTAGCAAAGTTAGGTATAGGGGGTGATGAATACTCATTCATCACTTTTTATTCTTATATTTTAGCTACAAAAACCTTTGCAAATACATGTATATGTTTGTAAATACAAATAATTACCAAAAGCATGCATTGTGTAAAAACCAATAAATAGCATGTTTTTGTGCAAAAATAAAAGAATAAAGAATTAAAAGAAAAAGAGGGAAATATTTAGAATAAATATTGAGCAACCTAATCCCAAGGGAGGGCTCAGCATGGGCCTGACCGCATAAAAGCCAAAGTAGAGAGATAGGGAGCTCATATGTGTAAATATACCTGTAAATGAAATAAAAATATTTTCCTCTAAAAATAGAATAAAAATGGGCTTGTATATATTTGTATATATTTGTAAAGTGAAAATAAAAATAAAAATAGAAAAATTAAAAAGAAAATAAAAATACTCTTCCTTGTACATATTCACCATGTATATAAACCCACTCTTATATTTATTTAGACTTGTAAATAAATAAACTAAAATCCCTAAAAATTTGTATATATTCTATCTTTTATGTTGTAAATAAATAAAATAAAAACCATAAAAACAAAAATCAAATAAAAAGAACAAAATTAAAAACTAAAAAGAACATTGTATATATACCATGTATATAAATGTATATATCTATTTATTTTACCCTTGTAAATAAATAGTAAAATAAAATAAAAACATCAAAATATTCCTAATTTTATGCTATAAATAAATAAAATATAAAATGGGAATAAAAATGTACAAAAATAATTAATTAAAAATCTAAAATAAAAAATCTATATTGTATATATACCTATATATAGCACTTTAGTGTAAATACCTTATTTTTATTTCAAAAAAAATAATTAAAATCACAAAAAAATAGAAAAAATTAAAACAAACATTTTTTTGTTTTAAGTTTTTCCTAAATCGGCCATTTTCTATTTTTAAATGAATTTTCAAATCATTTCCACATGGCCAGCTCTCATTGGTCCACGGGGGACGTTGACCCCCCGGTCAACTCCCCCCCTTGACCACTTCCCACGGGTCCATGACGCCCGACCCGATTTCGCCGATTTATCATGTCATGACCCGATCACCAAATCCGACATTCCCGGGCGCTACTCCTCCCTCGTGCATCCGAGATCCTCGCCCGGTTGATCGCATTGGGATCCGCGCCTCGCCGTGCCCTACCCGACCTGCTCTTACCAGACCCCTTGCCGTATAAAGTCTGAGCTCCGCCTCCATTTTCTTGCATCTTTGGATCATTTCACTCCACCCTAGGACCTCCACAACCATCGCGAGAGTGACAGCTCGCTTCCGGCCGTGTCGCAGCGAGGAGGGAGTGGACGAGGCATCGATCCGACGACTTTGCGCCGCCGTGCGCCGCCCAGAGGTGGTGCTCGTGCCTCGGGCACCGACGACCCTAGAGGCTAGGACCTGGAGCATCCTCGGCTCTCCCACAGTCGACCTCGACCAGTAGGTAGTCCCAGTTCTTTCCCTATTTCTTTATTTTTTCTTTTCGCCCAATTCGCTCCGTTGTCGTCCATTGCTGATTCCGACCACCCTCGCTCTCGTTTCGATCATCGGAGTCGCCCATCATCTCCGCCTTTCCTTTGCGCACATTCTCCACCCACTCATCCAACCCAGTTCGCACAGGAACTGGGATTGGGGCTCCTCCGCTGTCGCTTCGCCAGAGCCCCTTCATTCCGACACACTGTTCACCTGCACCACCCATAACCGGGTCGAGGCACTTTGGCCTCGATCCAGGAGCTCGTTGCACAGCTTTGCAGGTCCAGGCGAGCCCATCTGAGGGCTTGGCTTTTTAGAGCAGCAGCTCCGCCTCCGCCGACGTCGCCTGAGCTCTTCTGAGCTCCGCCGCATCATCGGAGGAGACCATTCGACGCGGGAGGCCTAGGCGAACCTTCTCCGATCTTCAGCAGCCTCCGAGAAGGTCTCCAGCGCGCACACGAGCCCGGTGAATTTCGCCGGCGCCGAGTTCTTGGAGTACCTTCCAGCGCCGTCTGATCGCCCTTCAGCTCCAGATTCGATCAGATACGTTCATTTGAGAAGCTGCCATCACCGTCCGTTCTCTGGAGGCTTGATCGTGACCGTCGACTCAGCGAGGCTTAGCCACAATGTTCCACAGCCATCCGATTCCCCACGTGGCGAAGTCTCCTCCGTCCGATCGCGCCGAGGGTTCCCTTTGTTGTGTGCTGCGCCTTCTACACCGTCAGATCCAGCACGTGGCGCACATCCAGCCCTCGACATTTAATAAGGGGTACTTGCTCTTAGGCCCCTTTAGTTTCTGCATTTATTTTCTAGTCCTGTAAATATGTTTGGTAGTTCTTTTATTTTTGGACATATTGCATAGAGGACCTCGTACTATAGTTTATTTGCATTTATATCCCTTTTTGTAGTGGAACACGTGCTTCGACACGTGCGTTTGTGGGATATTTGCATGTATGGACTTATGGTTTTAGGGTGTTAATGCATGAATTTATGTTTTTAAGATTTGCAGAAATGCCCCTGTGAGTGTGTTATTTGTGCATGTGCTATATTTCGTGGACTTTTTATACTTATGCCCCTAGACTTTTAGTACGTGTTACTAAATAGCCCAGGGACTTAAGTTTTCTTGCAATTTGGTCCCTGAGTGTCCAGGTCACGAGATTTGCACGTGAACCCCTGGAGAAATTGCACCGGACCCCCTGGAACTTGTTATAATTGCGTATAGGTCCCTGTGCACTGTACCCTTGTTTCTATTTTTAATAAAATAGCAAACCAACTCCAAATTTGATGAAAATTGGACACATGGCTCCTGCCATGGTGTAAAATTTTTTAATTTTTGGAGACATTTTTTATCATTATTGATATTTTTAAAAATTCAAAAACACACATTTTCTTTACTGTCTAACTTTAAAAATCACAAAAAAATATTAAAACTTTCATAAAAATTATAAAAAATATATATTTTTTGTTTTGCCTTGTTTGATTTTCTGACCAAGTTTGGTCATTTTTGGCTTTATAAAACCTATAAAAATTACAAAACCCCTTAAAACCCATAAAAATTCTAATAATTAAAAGAAAAATAAAAAATTAATAATTCCAGTGCCTAAATTTTCCTTGATTTTCATACTCTACAGAAAAATTACCTTCAGACCTTGATAGGTCCATTTTGCATTTTAGTTTGGCCCTCCAAGTCTGACTGGACAGTACCTTGCTTTTTCCGCCTTGTTTGATTTTTATAAAATTCAATAAAAATCAGAAAAATATCAAAAATTACCTAAAAATAGTAAAAAATATAAAAAAAACATAAAAAAACATAAAAACATTTTTGTTTGAATTTTTGGATGGTTTTTGAGTAGTTAAATAATTGTTTGTAGTTGCTTGATTTATTGCTTTTCTATTTTCTTTATTAAAATAAAAATCCAAAAAAATTTTAAAAATATTAAAAATCCACCAAAAAATTACTTTTTTTAATTTATTCCTTTTTTAGACTACTTCGTAGGCCGCGAGGCCATTACGTGCTCCCTGAGTCCGACCCTGGTCGCTATACCAGGCTAATCCAATAGCCAGGACCGCTATTATTTTTATTTGATTTTCATTCTATTTTGGTGGTCTATCCCTTATTTTCTTGATTGACTAAACTGTCTCTGAGATCCAAGTCGCAACGACCCTTGATCTACTATTCACCTGAGTGTCTCGGTGATTTTTCGGTTCATCAATCCCGCCAACAAGACGTCCATCGCACACCCTCCAACTTTGAGTTCCTCAGCCCTTGATGTGAGAAAAAGAAAGAGGTCCTTTTTAAATTGGTCCGTATATGAATTGATGACGACAAGAGTGCTCATCTTCGACGGATAAATGTTTCTCTTATTTAACCCAACACCTTCATCAGTTTGAAGCGCTTGAGGCATCTGCAATTGAGATTGAAGAAATGTGTGAACAAAGATATACAAAGACGTCATTTGCATAACTTGTTAAGATTGTCAAACGAGTCTGATATGCACATCTTCTAATGCTGTTATACGACAAGATCCCAATTTTCCACACCAATTTGCAATAATGTTTCTCAAATTCAAATCCAGTAGACCAAACAACATCAAACCATTCTTTCCCCCAATAACAATAATTTGCATAATAAATACTGAGAAATAGGCACGGGCATGTAATTCTAAATCTGTTAATTAGGAAATCGAACGAAGTAAAGACACGCGGACGGTAATAGAGGATATGGGGAAAGATATGTATCTCACCAATGCCATCGTGATAGGAAATTGAGGGTCCTGTGAGCAGTGCGAATGCCAAATGAACAATCGAGAAGATCTGTAAAAATGAAAGCTAACAAAATATGCACAAGAAACCATAAGCAGCATTGTCGTTCTTGTCCTCCTCTTCCTCCGCTCGTCACCGTCAACACAAGAAAATGACGCCTCAAAATGTCAAAATAAGTAAAGTTTCTAATTTTGAATATGTAATTAAGTGGCATATTAATGGAGGAGACAATTGGGGTTGTTAGATACTATATTTAAATAACGTATAAAGATCAAAATGGATTTTTGTTTAATTTATAAAAAATATTAACATAGCATTAATAACAACCACAAGATTAAAAACGGAAGGCTGTGATTGCAGGCCTTCCTTAAGGATGGAAGGACCATGTCCTATTTGAAAGATATCCTATATATATTCGAGAATTCCTGTTATTCATACTAAGCAGAACGGGGTCGAGAAGGTAGAGAAGCGGTGCAGGAGAAAGCTCAATTACCCACACAGGAAAGTTGAGATCGGAAAAACATACTACGAGTAGCAGACAAATCAGAGCTAGGGGACATGGATTCCGATTCTAAGTCAGAGATGTGCCGCAATAGGAGGCGATCAAAGGGGGGATATAAAGTCTAGTAGCAAGTAGCAATGACCGCGGCGGAGCTAAGGGTATTAAGGAAGAATTGTGATATGGAAGATCTTTCCTTTGAGTGAGCATGGTAAAAGTTTAGTATGATTAGCTGATCAGCCTGGAAAAAAATCATCATATCCTGATTGCTTTCGAGATAATTTACATGCCGCCGCTGATGATAATAATTGGTCTAAATTTCTGAATTCTCAAATCATGGTTTTTTTATAGGAGCCAGTATGATTACCTCATAATTGCGATCAGCTAACATGTCATGCTCATTAAGATCTAAGTTAGGAAATAGAAAAGTGTGGAAAAAGTTGAGAACATCATGTTTAATGACATTCTAGTGATCTTGATAGAAATTTGCAAAGAAACCATTCGATCTTGGGGCCTTATTTTGTTTCTAAGTCGAAGATAGCCCTATTGATTTCTTGTTCAATGAAAGCACCAGAGTATATATCCTTGCCAAAGTTCAGACCCAACGTCTTTGTTTTAAAAGAAAAAGGTGTTTTAAAAGAAAAAGGAGTGTTTTCTGTCAAAATTGTATTGGTTTTTTTATAACAAGTTAGGATATGGTTTGTGAGCAATTCCCATTCATTAGTCAGTACGTCCTATATATATATATATTATATATATATATATATATATATATATATATATATATAGGGAAAAGGGAGTATGCTCCCTAGTTGTAGCCAACTTAGCTACTCCCACCCATATTTTCCCCTCATTTTTTTATTTTTTTGGAAAATAAAAATTTGTAAATTCATCATTATATCCCTCTCACATTCTATTAAAATTTCATCAGAAACAGAGACTCCTACGGCCTCCATCCAAACAGGGTCGATTTAAAAAATCCTGCGACCGTTAAAAAAATGACGTTTGGATGGAGGGCTTAGGAGTCTCTGTTTCTGACGAAATTTTAATAGAATGTTAGAAGGATATAGTGATGAATATACATATTTTTATTTTCCAAAAAAATAAAAAAATGAGGGGAAAATATGGATGGGAGTAGCCAATTGGCTACAACATGGGTGTAGCCTCATTTAACCCATATATATATATATATATATATATATATATATATATATATATATATATATATATTAGCTGGGAGCCTCCACCAGGGTGTAGCTAACTCCCTGCACCAGATATTTTGTCTTATTATTTTTGATTTTTTTTGAAGGAACCTTAGGGAGATTTACTTAATATATTGAGTGGAATATGTATTTCAAGTTTCATATAAAACAAACATTCCTAACATATTCATCTAAAAGGGGTCATTTTCTAAGACCATTAAAATATGACGGTCTTGATGGAGATGATAAAAGTGCCGAATTAAGTTAAATTTGGAATGACACGATGCTGATATATGATAGTCTAATTCCTCCAAGATTTTATTTCAAAAAAATCAGAATATAATGAAAAAGAGAGCCGGGTCTAAGGAGTTACCTACACCAGAGGCTGCCCATGCAAAACCTATCATTTAGTTTTTCAAAAATTTTGCAATCTTCTTTCACCCTTAATCAAAGCATAGAATTTAATTTTCCTAAATATCCAATTTTCTTTCACCCTTGATCAAAGAATAGCGGTGTAGTTGTACTTATTTTCACAAACCTAAGCATGAAGACAGCACAATATTTAAATCATGGTGGCCCCGCTAAAATTTACTTTCCACTACTGGTGCTTGACTATTATAAGAAGATCATTCAAATTATCTCTGACTCCGCAGAAATTTGGAACATTCGAGTGTTTCCAGCTAGATGCATCCTTAAGGGTATATTTGGTATGTGGGTTAAGGTGGGTTAAACTGGTAGGGGGTCATCCGTTTTTTTGTTTCGGTGTTTGGATAGAAGGTTAAACTGGAGGTGAGTTTGAAGTGGGTTTGTTGTTATATGATTGTATTGAAGTTTGAAAAAGTGAGTAGTTATTGTGTTATGATTGTATTGAAGTTTGGAAAAGTGAGTAGAAATAGAGTAGCTTATAATTTTTATATGATATGATGGTATAATATATTATTTTCTGATGGAATTGATGATGGAGAATTAATTTATTTAATCTTTTTTTTAAATAAAGTGGGGCCCACATGGAGAGAGAAGAGGTGGGTTAAGGGAGGTAAACTCCCCAAAGGGCTCTTGCTGAACGGCACCTAAGGGTGCGTTCTTGTACCCCATATTTTCTCCCTCCACGTGGGTCCCACTTTTTATCTTTTTAAAAAAATTAAATAAATCAATTCTCCATCATCAATTCCCAAAAAAATAATATACTATACCATCATATCATATAAAAATTATAAACTACTCCACTTCTACTCACTTTTTCAAACTTCAATACAATCACATCACAATAACTTCTCACTTTTTCAAACTCCAATACAATCACATCACCCCAAACCCACTTCTAACCCACCCCCAGTTTAACCCTCTATCCAAACACCAAAACCCAAAAATGGGTTACCTCAACCAGTTTAACCTACCTAAACCCACTATCCAAACACCCCCTAAGAGTTATCTCACGCCACACGTCCTCATATTTCAACAACAGCTTCAACTTTATTAGATCCATGGTTACAAGGGTGATGGTAATATAATTCGAGAAAGTTTTAGGCAGATTGAAAAGGTTCGGAGTGTAGGAACTAGAGATCCAATTCGACTAACAAAAAAAAGATCCAATCTAGAAGCAATCGATAGTCAGTCTAAGCAAATTCACTATTGAACAAATTTAATCTATATTTGCCCAGATTAAGTAACCCAAACCTTGAGGATAATTAGCAATGTTAAGGTCAGGAATACCTGTGGTCGCTATACATGCACGTAATGTTAAAGTCACCCATAAAGAAACGATTCAAGTGAGTAGAATTAATAGATTATTGAGTTCCGCATAAAACCAGGCTTTATTCTCCAAGGTTATTTGGGATGCAGACATTAACATCTGAGCAAACCTTCTACCCAAGGGCTAAACTAATTGAGAAATTGACAACAATCTTAGAACAATCCCATAACTTGAGGAGGTTTTACAAGTGCAAGCCCAGTTGGAGTGGAGGTCTGTTACAAACCTATTCGATAGATGGGCAAACATAGTTTTCTGAATGAATGGGATATCGATCTGATGTTCAGAAATGATACACAACAACCTATTCACAGAGGAGCTATTGTTAATCCCTCTAATGATTCAAGATAATATATTTGCATTCTCGTAGAAATGTTTTACCAAAAGTTTCCCAAAACATGTAGAGAGGGATTAATAAAATGAGGTTTTTCAGCATGAGGGGACTCATGTTTCACCATAGAGGTAGGGTCGGCTAATATTTTAGTGTCCTGAATGACATCCCTAGTGCATATACATACATACATACATACATACATACATACATATATATATATATATATATATATATATATATATATATATAGAGAGAGAGAGAGAGAGAGAGAGAGGAAAAGGATCCTACTCCATGGAGTAGGTAACTTACCTACTCCACTTTCTTTTTTTCAATTTTTTTATTTTTTTTGAAAAATGCTTACATGGATTTGCATAATTATATCTCTCTAATATGTCATTTAAATTTCGACAGAAATAGAGACTCCTACGGCCTCCATCAAGAACATGAAAAATACAACAAATCTGTGACCGTTAAAAAATGACTTTCTGGATGGAGGTCGTAGGAGTCTCTGTTTTTGACAAAATTTGAATGACATATTAGAGGGATATAGTTATGAAAATTAATGAAAGCATTTATCAAAAAAATAAAAACTTTTAAAAAAAGAAGAAAATGGAGTAGGTAAGTTACCCACTCCATGGAGTAGGATCCCTTTTCTCATATATATATATATATATATATATATATATATAGGAAATATTTCAGATGAGGTGCACCTTTCCTAGGTGCATGGAAAGCCCGTCATCCTAACCATCCACAATCAATCCGATGGTTGTCATTAATAGCTCGTTATTAATATATTTTTAATGTTAAAAAACCCATTATGGTCATTTTAACATATTCTAAATTTAGAACGCAACAATTAATCTCCACAATTATCTCCTCTCTCATCTCTCTCTTCCTCTCTCTCTCTCTCCTCATCTCTCTCAATCTCGATTGCCGCACAATTATCTCCTCCATCTCTCTCTCTCGACGACGGCATGAGGAGAGGAGGTTGCTGCTCATCGCTGATGTCGTGCAAGACGATGGATGCAACACACTGCTCTACGGTGGCCGATGATGGCGTTCTCCAAGGTTCTTTTTGTATGTAATAAAGGTGACGTCGTGTGGGGGTGATGGCTACGCGTGGAGGAGGTGGATCATGGAGGAGAAGGTTGAAGGAGTACGTGAATGGAGGTGTGTGTGCGGTGGAGGACGTGCATGGAGGAGGTTGGTCGTGGAGGAGAAGGGCGGAGGAGGTGCGGGTAGAGAGGATGCTGGAGATGGAGGGCGTGCCCAGTTTTTCACAATCAGAGATCCTATTTTGTAATATCGAGTATTTTTTACAATCTCAGATCGTATTTTACAATCTCATATCATTTTTTTACAAATTTCAGGTGTATCGTGGAGGAGAAAGGCGGAGGAGGTGCGGGCAGAGAGGTTGCTGGAGATGGAGGGTGTGCCCAGTTTTTTACAGTTAGAGATCCTATTTTGCAATCTCGAGTATTTTTTTACAATATCAGATCGTATTTTACAATCTCATATCATTTTTTTACAAATTTCAGACTGTTTTTTTACATTTCTTTAAATTCCGTGATATGGCATAAACTATTTACATATATTTTACAATGCAGGATGCAAAATTACAATATGTATTCGAATTTTACAAAGATGCTTGGCATTCTGCAGGGCGCGAAAATACCGTACATTTTTGTGAAAAACGCACATAATTGTGAGTGTGGATTTACAATCTTCATACAGATTTTACAAAACGTATATGAATTTTTACAATAGTTTTATCAAAATTACAATTATAATTATATAACTATTAATAATTGTGATTTTATTTTACAATGCAGGATACAATTTTTACAATATCAACGAGAATTTTACAAAAAGTTCTGCTATTCTACATTGCGCGAAATTGCTACCACGTTGGCGAAACTTCATTAACTAAAAGGCAACAAAAAAATACCAAATCAGACACACTAAAAATGGAAAAAATACAAGGACGAAATAAATTTCAAATTCGAAATTAAATTCAAATTTAAAACGAAAATGTATGGACTAAAATACCCTTTTGGATGAAGAACCGCTAGATCGAGATCTAACGGATCTCGTGATGGGCTTTCCATGCACCCAGGAAAGGTGCACCTCATTGGAAGGACCCTCTATATCTATATATCTATATAGTTAGGGTTTTCATGCTTTCAGCTTGCAGTAGTTCCATTATCCTAGGAAGCAAAAGCGGAACAGGTCCCATGCAAAGACGCCACGATATGGGTGGAGCATACACATTATGGTCTCGTTCGGTAGGAAGACTGAGGGGAGAACCTCGCTTGCACCGCAAACCAGGAAACGCGGGATTGATACGTGTTTGGTGAGCACGAAAGTAGGTTTCCAGATGGCCCTTCCCACCCTTACCTCACTAACGCGGCGAAGGACGCTGGAGAATCTCTGGGACGTCATGGATGTCAAAGCTATGAAAGACTTTTCTATGCGGGGTCAGGGTGACACTATGGGCCTGTTTGGTTGCTGGGTTGGACTGGGTTGGGTTGGGCTGGGTTGGGGTGGGTGAATAGTAATCTGTGAGGAGGAAGTAACCTTGTGAATAGTAACCAGGGTTGGGCCAACCCAGTCCAACCCAGCAACCAAACAGGCCCATATGGCTCCTTCGGTTACCAGGTTTACTATACTTCATGCTCTATCCATGTATTTTTGGGTTAGAATTAGTTGTATGGACCGTACAATTTCTTTGTTATATTAACATAAAAATATTATATAATCATTAAAATATTAATATAACACATAATCAATTTCACATCACGCCACGTTTATCATTTAAATCCTCTACCACCCTCCTAACCATCCAAACAATTACTATTCACAGGAGGTTACTCCAATCCAAACCAACCTAATTACCAAACATGCCATGCAGATTACGGAATGGGAAGCGGTTCATTCTTGGCGGCATTTTTGCGTCTCACATTTCACCATGTGACATCATGTCCGTCCGGATACTCATAGTCCAAAAGACAAGGGCAGGAGGCACCATTAGATGTCTAAAACTCATAGTAGCTTTGTTTATTTCGAACATATAATTGTTTTTACGATAGATATAGAATTATGTTCTTATATTATTTTTATTTGGTCCTCTGCTGAATCATCCGTCTTTTCCGCAAACGGAAACGGTCGAACTTTCTGCCGTTTTGATAATGAGAAACATTCAGAGATTCCGTTTGTTATAAATGGCTTCCTGATTTTTTTACAGGACAAAAAGTCCACCTCAAATATGAGATCGAAATATTTTCAATAGTAGTCACGATTTCTATAAGATGATGTCAGACTTCATGCCATATTAAACATAATGCTAGTCCATCTCTTTCATAATTGTTAATCCCACAACGTACAAATACATTCTTAATTCCGAGTTTAGAGTCATCAAAGACGTGTTTTCCTCACATAAACATTTTAAACCACGCAAATAATTTTTTTAGGGTGTATAGGCGTTGACACGATCAGAGAGAGGTGTCTAACGTCTGTCTTGGAGGAGCCTGCAGTGTCCAACAAGTTGGATCCGGAAATCATCATATTAACCCTCTGTCAACTCTCGACAGTCACCAATCGAATCAAGCAAACAATCAACTCACGATATATATTAAACAATAAATAAAATACGTGATGAAATTTATTATATCCTACAAAATATGTATAGTGACAAAGAAGTAGGGGTCGAATCACTTGGAGCAATTTTTGGATATATATAATTATTATTAATTAATAACTAACAATAATTATTTTTATAACTTTTTTGCAATTTTCTGATTTTTTGTGGGTTTCTAACTGTATTTAAATTTTACAAAATTTTAATTATTCTATACTTTTATTTTTTTTTAATTTTTATTTTTATTTTTAATTTTGTAATTTTTAGTTTCTTTTTTATTTTTAAGATATAATATATATATTTTCAACAGAGATTTAAGCAAACATATAAGTTTGTTGGAGCATTCCCTACTTGCGACGCGTTGCATCGCTTGAATGTAATGAAAAATTGGCAAGGGCTGCTACATAGCGGCATGTATATAGTTCAAAATTTACAAGGGTTCTCGCATGAGGAATGCATGCGAGTAAATAAACTAGTTCCACTGCATCGCCGCTCGGATGCAATCCAAAATTTGCAAGGATTCTCACATGATGGACCAAGTAAAGAAGTTATTCCAAAAGAGTTTGCAAAGGAAGTTGAGTATAGATAGTTGGAATATTGACAATTTGACTTGAAAATCGATGGAGATAGTAGAAACAATGGAAAGAAGGATGATTCAGATACTATGTCTCCACGAGACAAAATGGGTTGGAGAGAAAGCAAGAGAAATCGAGAAGGTAAGATTTAAGCTTTGTTATTCAAGTAATTATAAGGGTAGAAACGGTGTTGGAATGGTTGTTCATAACGATTTCAAGGATTGTGTTGTTGAGATGCAAAGATTAGGGGATCAGATTATTTTGCTAAAATTGGTGCTTGAAGAAGAAATTCTTAATATCATCTCAATTTAGGCACCGTAAATTGGTTTAGATGAAGGATTAAGAAAGCTTTTTGGGAGGATGTGGATAAGATTTTGCAAGGAATCCCACAAAGAGAGATGATTTGTTTAGATGGAGATCTTAATGGACATGTGGGAAAGGATGCTTCATGGTATGCTAGTGTTCATGGAGGTCATGGCTTCAGGGATAGAAATGAATAGGGAAAAGTCATTCTGGATTTTATAATGGCTTATGATAATTTCATATCAAACACTATCTTTAAGAAGATGGAGGAGCATTTAATTACTTATAAGTGTGGCCCGACTAGAACACAAATAGCTTACTTTGCATTGAGGAGAAGAGATCGGTTGTGTTGCAAACACTGTAAAGTAAACCCATGTGAGAGTTTGACAACCCAACTTTGCTTGTGAGTCATCGATGTGTAAATAAAAGGCCTGGTAAAGAAAAAGAGGATTTTCAAGATCACTAGAACTAGATAGTGGAAGCTTCAACCGAAGCAATCAAACTTTTGGGAGAAGGTTTTAGAAGACTTATCATGGGATTATAGCGAAAGTGCAAATGAGATGTGGGAGGCTGTAGCATCTTGTATCTAAAGGATAAGCAAAGAGATGCTAGGCAAGTCAAAGGGAGGAACTACATGCCAAAGGAGGCTTTGTGGTGGAATGGAGGGATGCACAAAGGCTAAAAATTAAAAGAGCATGCTTTAAAACTATGTCTAAAGATACAATAGAGGAAACTGTCACAAACTAGAAAATAACGAAGAAGAAAGCAAAGAAGGCTGTAAGCGAAGCTAAGTCAAAAGCTTATGAAGTTTTATACAAAAATCTCAACTCTAAGGAGGGCCAAAAGGATATATTTAGGTTGTCAAAACAAGAGAAAGAAAGATCAAAGACCTTTCTCAAGAGAGATGCATTAAAGATGAGGAAGGTCAAGTGCTTGTTACTCAGAATGATATAGAGACAAGATGGAAGCAATCCATAAGCTTTTCATTGAGGAAGGAAATAGAGAGATCATTTTGGGCGATCTATCTAGTAGTGAAAGTTACTTGAATCATGCAAGCTATATACGAATACAAAGAAATGAAGTGCAGGAGGCTTTGAAGGCTATTATACATGGGAAAGGTGTAGGATTGGATGACATTCCTATATAAGTATGGAGAGTTTTAGGTGAGCATGGTTTGACTTGTCTTACAAATTTATTCAATGCTATTTGGCGAAGCAAGAAAATGCATGAAGATTGGAGGAGAAGTATTATGGTGCCTCTTTATAAGAACAAAGGGGACATCAAAAATTGCTCAAATTACAGAATTATCAAACTGCTGAGTCGCACTGTGAAAATTTGGGAACATGTGATCGAAAGAAGGTTGAGCAAGTTTCCAAAGTAAAAGAAAACTACGGATTCATGCCAGTTTGCTCAACCATTGAAGTCATCCATTTGATGAGGAGAACAATGGAGATTTATAGAGTTAAAGGAAAAACCTCCATATGATTTTTTTTATTCGGAGAAGGCTTATGATTTTGTCCTACATGACATATTGTGGATTGTTTTGGAGAATAAACAAGTACATGTCTTCTACATTAACCTTATAAAGGATATGTATGATAGGGCTTTATCTTGTGTAAGCATCCGGTCTATGAAGACTAACTATTTTGACATCAACATTGGTTTATATCAAGGTTTAACTTAGCGTCTATTTCTTTTTACTTTGATTATGAATGAGTTGACAAGTCACATTCAGGATGAGATACCTTCGTGTATGTTATTTATTTATTGTGTTGATTGATGAGACTAGAAATGGAGTAAATGAGAAGCTTGAGGTATGGAGACATGCATTAAAGATTAAAGGATTTCATATAAGTAGGGCTAAGACTGACTATATGGAATGCACTTTTGATGGAAGTAATGGTGAAGGATTCGAGGTGAAGATTGGTCACGATAACATAAAGAAGAGTTTCTTTTAGATACTTGGGATCTATTTTGCAACATGATGGATAAATTGATGGAGATGTTACTAATAAATAAATACAGGTTGATTAAAGTGGAGAGGAGCTTCTGTTATTCTCTGTGATAAGAATATTCTATTAAAAATCAAAGGAAAATTCTACCAAGTAGCCATGAGATCGACTATACTCTACCGATCTAAATGTTAGAATGCTAACCATAGACATGTGCAAAGAATAGCAGTAGCAGAAATGAAAATACTACGATGGATGTGTGGACACATATATGTGAAGATTGGATTCAGAATGATGCAATCAGAATAAAAGTTGGTGTAGCTCCGATCGAGGATAAGATGCGAGAGAACCACTTAAGGTGGTTTGGCCATTTGCAAAGGAGGTCAACAGCTACACCGGTTAGGAGATGTGAGATTGGGATGTTGAGCCGGTTAAGAGAGGGCGAGGAAGGCCCAAAAAGGGTTGGAATGAGACTATATGAAGGGATCTTAATTTTTTGGATCTAAGCTCGAGAATGACCCAAGGTATATCTGAATGGAGGAAAAGAATCCATGTAGCCGACCCTACTTATTGTGGGAAAATGCTTTGTTTTTGTTGTTATTCATATGGTAATAACTTTTTTATAAATATTATTAATAATATATAGGGTATATATATTATAAAAATATAAAGGAATGGCCCTTTTAAATGTTTTTAAATGTATAATAGATATTTATAGGAAATAATAATAAAGTAATTATTAGGTAAGTATCAAAAGATATATATATAGTATATATAGGGTTTATAATTTTAAATGTGTATAAATATAGTAAAATATTATAAAATAAATTTGTGTATTCTTAATATTTTTCTATTTTTTTATGATTTTTATAAAACTTTTTGGTATTTTTTTATATTATTGTATTAAATATACCAAAACTGTGAGTTATATAGATCGGCTGAATTATTTTGGGTGTTAAAATTAGATAATAAATTCAAAAATTCTCAAAACTCTTTTTAGTATATACTATATAACATAAATAAAAATATGGTATAGAACATATTTTTATTTTTAAATAAGTTTACTGATTTTTATGGCCTTTTTAGGGTTTTGTGATTTTTAGTGTTTGCTTTTTATATTTTTTATTTTTGGTATGAAGGTATAATATACAATAATACATACTCTATTTTTTGGAAATTTAAAAGTAATTTTTTATTTTTATATGTAAATAAAGAGTATTTAGCTCCTATTCTTTTTAATAATTAGAAAAATACAATAAAATTCTAAATAAAAATGTTGCAGTGAATAGGTATCATGTCAAGCATCTACCTAATTGTCTCATTGATTAACAAGCATATGGGTTATATAATTTAATAAAAACACAAATGCATAAATAAATATAAAACAACATGAAAGGGGTATTTTTACAATAAAATATAAATGCAGGTGAAAGCGTGCCAATAACCCCAAAAGTTAACACTATATTTTACAATTTTAAATACTGGACATAAATAAAGAAAAGCCACATTGTCTTCTATGCAAATATCACAATGCGTCACGTGCCGCAACATTTGAGGTGCGAGGACCTTTCTGTTATATTCAAGAAGTATGGGGGATCCTTGCAAATTTGTACAAAAGGTTTTAAACTAAACTTAATATTTACAGGGGCTATTAGTAAATACAAGAGAGAGTGTGGCTATTGATGAATCCATGATTCATTAAGATGTTTGTCCTATTTTGTCTTAAACCCTTAACAAATACATGTAAATATGTATTAATATTTATCTTTTATCAGAAGTACATTCATAAATAAAAATTTATTTTTATGCAACAAAAAGAGATAAATAAAAATAAATAAAGAATAAAAGAAAATAAGGTAGTTTGTAAATATGTATATGGTGTACAGTGTGACTTAGAAGAAAATATAAATATATCTACAAGATATATTTACATAACCCAACCCCCAAGACCAAGTTAGCATGGCTCAATCGACAAACAATAAAGTAGGGGGAAATAAGGAAGAAAATTCAAAAATAACTATGTACATAACACATTAATTCATATGTATTTATTATATATGCAATCTTCACATATTCATAATTAACTCATATGTACATATTTTTCAATAAAATCTTGAAAATGTGTATATAAAAATATGTATAAAAATATAAAATAAAAAAAATCAACATATAAATATGCCAAGTAAACAACATTTCAAATTGTTAATTTTCCAACTTCTTAACATCATAACTTTTCATACGAACTCCAATTTCACTATACTTACATTTAAAGTTCAAGTTATTAAATTATTTAATTAATGAATGTGGTTTTATTGGAAACGGAGTTTGTTTGTAAAAGGTCAATTTTTGGACCTAATGACAACTATGTTTCTGGGCTGTTGAATTTATTCTATACATACTATTTATCATAGAATTGATTTAGTAATTTTTAATTATTTTTTGATCTTGTAATTTACTTATAAAATAAAATCCTTATATAATATTTTAAATATATCAGAAACCTCTAAAATAGGTAAAAATGAATCGTATTATATATACATATATTTATTAATCTATATAAAGTAAAATATTACAATCTAGAAAAATTCATATAAATTTTATTTACTATTATATAAATTAAGAAAATGAAAAATTACACATTATTTGTTAAAATATTAAATTAAAAATGTAAATGCTATTTATAAGGTATGTTATATATATTTATTAATACTTTATTTATATATCATAAAATATATTATTATATATATATATTATTTCATAATTTAGATAAATTAATTATCTACACTTTTTGTTTTTATATATTTTCAAAATAACTTATTCTATTATTTATTACATAACCACATCCATCTTCTTCAAGAAGGTGTTCTGTTGGGCTATTTCAACACCCGACTTTCACCAATTTCCACATCCCTTGATTTCCACCTAATCTCCAATCTAAACCCTCCATCCTCTAGCCTATTGGTCCATCTTCCACACCACACATTCCAATTACCTTAACTCCCCTCCATCTTTTCTATTTAAATCGCCTAAGTTGGCAAAAATAACTAACTTTATTCACATCCAATTCTAAATACCTGAAACCCCACCTTCAAAGCTTTGTGTCTTCCTCTTCGGGTGACAGATGAGGGAGCTTGATCTTCAGCGAGGAAGAGTGGAGATCAGGGAAGGAATTCTAGGGCTTCGTGACTTTGAATCACATTAAGATTTGTGGTGTAAAGCTCAAGCTCCCACTGAGTTCTGGAGCGACAACTGGAGGTCTTATACTTATATTCCCCAGATGAATTCATCCGCCAATTTTTGACTTTTTAATCCATTATTTAGGATGATTAATTACCCTATTAGACACTCTAATGGTCCTTCTTGAGATTGCAATCAAAATGCCCATCCCTTTGACTTGATCCCTTGATCAAATTTTGATTTGAAGTTTGCTATTTTGAAGCTATTCTGTTATATGCATAAGAACAGACCAAATCTCCAGGCTGATTCCTCTCGGATCGAGCCACTATTATACTCTTGCAGGTTTATCCTATCTCTTGAGGATATCATTCAGCATCATCAGCAGAAGCTTCTTCACATTAATCGAACGATATCTTCGATTTGGATCTCCATCAAACATGGAATCTTAAGTTTGCACCTGGAAACCCTAACGAATTCATTCCCCATCTTCAATGCTCTCGCCTCAGCAGGTGAGCACGAAGGGGGAGGAGACTCCTCTATCCTTGCCTCCACCTCTAGTAGCCTTCAATCACACCACCAACCGTTGCAAGAGCCGATCAGAGTTAAACCCTCGCCACCTAGCCCCATATTTGGGGATGAACTTGAAGAACTCAAGGAAGAGCAGTCTGGTGCCACGTGTCATCAACCGACGACCCATATCACATCAGACAATTTAATCTCAGCCACCCAATTGAAATGGGTGGAATAATTGCAAAACCATCCAACAGTTTCCTCAAATTTCATCGTGCTTCCAAACTTTCCAAATATTGCATTTATGTCCCTCTACCGGGACCTATATGAACAATATTTCTCGTTGATTTTTTAGGGTAGTTACCAAACTACCCTAGTGTGGTTTTAACACATTTCTTGAGGATTTTTCGTCATTGTTTTGCTTTGTTTTGATTTTATGAACTTCACTTATGTTTTGAGTTTTCTGGTGTATTCTTTCGAGCCCGTCGATTGGTTTCTTTTTTCGCATTTTACCTATATAGTATCACCTATATAATATTCACCTATATACTATATAGTACATTATACTGAAAATATATTCTTCTATTTTGAAAAAATATAAAAATCATTTTTTCTCATTTTGGCCACTATCTTAGAATGGTATACTACACTATATTACACCTATTATATTGTATCACCATTTTTTGTCAAATTAATCATTTTTGAAAATCAAATAAAAAATTTAAAAATAAACAATAAAATAAAAATTACAAAATTGAAAACCAATAAAAATCGTAAAAACTAAAAACCACAAAAAGAGTTTTCGAAGAAGAAAATTAAATCACAAGTTCGATATGTAAATCTAGGTAAATCACAAGAGAGACTTTATTTTCTCATATTCATTCGTTTCTTTCTCTCTCTTCTATATTTTTATTTGATACGCACTCTTCTCTTCATGGTTTCTACAATCTGACATTCTCTCATATAATCGTGAAGGGAGGCGTGCACATCAAAATGGCACTGTTGTTGGGGAGGCGCTAGCTATACTTATATTTTTAGATTTTTGTGATTTCCTTTCTTCTTGCTTTGATCGGTTTCCCATTTTCATTTCATTATTTTATCAATTTTCCTTTGATCAATTTTGTTTTACGTCTTTTTAATTTTTTATCAATTTACTTTACGATTTTGATTTTTTGATTTCTTTACGATATTTTGTGTGTGCTAACAAGTGGTGCATGGCCTACAGAATGGTCGATTTCTTCAAAAGATGGATCAGTTGAGAGTGCAGAGATCGGCTCCTTCTCTACGAGCTGGTTGTAGAGGAGAAGCGCGAGTCAGCTTGAATTTTTTTAGAGACATTATTTTTATGTTTTCTTGGTGAAAGAGAAAGGGGAACTTGCATGTTTTTTTATTTTGTAGAAAGGGGTCCCTAAAGGACATCCTGACTTGTACATGGATACTAGACACTTCTTCTCAGGGTCTATTTCGCCAGCCGGTGCTGGGGGACCTCACTGTAGTTTTTGGTTTTCTCGCTTTTTCTTTGTTTCCCATGATTTTGTGGAACCTAGGGTGCATTCTTGATTCATTAGATGACTAATATAGAACCCACTACCCTAATTCACACTTAGGCATAAAATCAGATAATTTTGAAAAGCATTTCATTCTTACGCTAGCGTTATTTGCTAGGTTACGGTTTTATCACTTTTGCATGCATTATAATTAGATTTAAATTTCTTTGATTATCACTTTCTTGTAGAGTGTTGGAGCCTGGTATGATTTCTATCTCTGCATGCATCATATATTTTCTCTGCATTCCATGATTTTCTCCCCATGCGTGACACATTTTTCACTGAAAAAGAAAACCAAATTCCTATTAGTTTTGTTGAAAAATACCAAAAAGTGAAAAATGTTTTTTTAAAATTCAACAAAAAAATGGACTTATTTTCTTTATGAGAGCAATACCCTCATTATTGCAGGTACTTACCTCCAAACAGAGTGGGTGAGGATGTAACTCTAAGGGTTAGAGCCAAAAATACATAGACTTGTGTCCTAAGCACCTGTTTATTACTTTTTGGTACACGATCGCAGCTACAAGCACTTTCCTCCAACCATAGAGAGACATTTTGGTGTACTCCACTTCACATTTCCCTTTAGGCATGATATAAATCGGTAGTTCGAGCAGACGGTTCCACTGTTTGTGGGAGTGTGAAGCATACAGTGGGAGACATGGCAACACCACACGTGAGTCTGCTTAATTTCACTTCTTGAATCACCTAACTTTAAATTGAAAAGATAAACGATCGAACTCTTATGGTCATCACTATGTGAAGTTGGTGAATTGGGGGTTTCCATTGTGTTTGTTTGCAGTGTATGACTCTACGTCTGACATGACTTCTTTCTTTCTATTGATTTGACATCACACTATTAGCTCGTATCTTTATGGCATCGAATATGACATATCGACAGTCTTTACGCACAGACTTTCGAGCCATTGATCTTCCATCATGATATGCATGTCTTCACAGACTCATGATGACCCTCTTCCCGAGTAAGTTTTACCTAGTCACTAGGTGAGTCAGAACCAAACTCCCTTGCCTTATATCCCTTTAGTTGAGGATGACCCTCACCTCAACATTTCTTTTTCTCCTTCACATTTTTGACTCATTTATTGTGAGACTTTTTCATTTCCAGAGAAGTTTATTAATACCATGGTGAGAGGGAAAGGACCTGTTGATGAGAGACCAACTGATGAGAGGCCAAACACTGGATCAAATGTGACTACAGGGATTCTAGACACATTACAGTAGATGAGTACATAGCTTACAGAGTAGTTTAGAGTCCAGGAAGAACTTCGAGCTCAGAGTGATATATTGAGAGCTGGAGGAGGGAACCCACCAATTGCAATTCCTGTGGCCACATTATGGGATGAATATGACCCTGGAGCGAGTACGCTACAACATTGGATTCGATGGCCACCTAATAAGGGTCCATATGATCTCAAGACATCGTTCGTTACACTTCTTCCCAAATTCTATGGGAACATTACTGATGAGCCATTTTTTGTTGTACAGCAGTTTGAGATTATATGTGGGGGTGACTAGTATCTGAACATTACGCAGGAGGTTGCACACCTCAAGGCTTTCCCCTTTTCCTTAGCAAATAAGGCGTTTTATTGGTTGAATCGTTTGGGGAGAGAGATCTCTACTTGGATCTCAATTCTACATCTACATTCTTGCGTAAATATTTTCCTCTTAGAAGAACAAATGTGATGATGACGCTTATATCAAATTTCACATAACACTCTCACGAGTCTTTTCATGAAGCATGGGAGCACTTCAAATATATGATAGAGAAATGGCCTCGTCATGAGATTCCACTAAAGGGTCTAGTTCAGAATTGCTTTGGGGGAGTACATGCTAATATTCATGGATTAGTTATTGTTGCATGTGGCAGCGGTTATTTGAGTAAGGATGCCGATTCGGTTTGGACCATCTATGAAGGGATGGTCGAGAACTACAGAGCCATTGATTCCACTTGTGCATACCAAAAGACCACACATCCACCACACCATAGAGATCATTAGAAGGTGGCCAATATATCTGAGTCGGATTCACGATCTACTGACATGGGATACATTAGTGAGAATCTTATTGTCGTCTATGTGGTTCAGAAGCAAGTTCAGGAGTTGCATAAGTTGCGAGAGTTGAAGAAGCTTTCTTCATTACCTCATTAGATGAGTGATTTGATGAAGAAGGTGGAAGAGATTTAGAGATAGAACCAGCAACCACCAATGATTCAACATACATGGAGATCTTTACCCACTCCTCCCACCCATCAAGTACACTTTGTATAGGGTGAGGTAGGATATGCGACTGAGACTCCACAGTTAGGTTGGCCAGAGGATTCGTCCACAACCGATCAGATCCATATACTGACTCTTACAGTATATGATGATTACTTATTATACTTTTGAGATTAATTGAATTTGGTATGCTCTAGTTCCCTACCAATTAGCACCACACATTACACCACAGAGCGTACACCATACACCGTAGTAGATGAAAACATGGTCGTCCATATTGCCAACACCGAGGATTTTTTGTGCAGCATCAGTCTCATCATTCTTCCTATCAGAGACCACTACATTCTTACCATCCTTTATCTCCACATTACCAGCAACAACAGTTACATTCGATACCTCAACGATTTTCACAGTTGTATACACTACAACCTCTGCACACTACTAGGCAGGAGAGATCAGAGAGGCATGGGCAAGCTTCTGAGCCTGAGTTGTAAGAACAATCCTTGGCCCTAAATCATATTATGGACATGTAGAGCATGCTCCAGATAGCACACAAGACAAAGATGAAGCAGGTTAACCATTACCTTAATTAGTTAGCATCGCCTAAGACTACTCTTCCAGCACATCCACAGATGAATCCAAACAACAAGTGCCACCACTCAGATTAGGTAGAGAGCACAGACAGATCCACTAGTAAGGTCACTTTTCTTGAATTTTTAGCTAATTCCATTCATCTTAGTAGCGGTAGACAGCCACCAATACCTGATCCGGCTAAGGAGGGAGTCATGCATGATGAGGAGAGACAATAAATTCATGAGGAGTTACATTCTAATGCTGAGGAGGATCACCATGATGATGCCATACATGATGATGCCAGATATGGGAGCGGTGCTGAGACAATAGACATGGAAATAGGCGGTTCTGGTGATGATACCACGCTAGCCCATGCAGATACTTGTGAAGGATTTTATTCTCCTATATTTGAGAGTTTTGTACATAATTCTAGCACTCTCAATGTAAATGTCGATCCTATGAAATGAATAAAGAGGAGAACTTTGTTATTCCTGAATAATTGCACTCTTTTAGATAATGTTTCCTCCATTAATTTGTTACCATCTTCATTACTCGATAAACTCGAGTTAGGTCCTCTTTACAAATCATGCGCGATCCTTCAGTTTGTTGATCGATCAGTAAAGAGATCAAGGGGAGTTTTGAGGAATATTATCGTAACCATGCAGGGTATGCAATTCCCAGTGGACTTCACTATTCTAGTAGGTGAGTTCAAAACCCTCATAGTAGGTGAGTTCAAAGGGGGATGACCCCCCTTTTGGACCTACCTCCACCTCTAGTAGCCTCCAATTGTGCCACCAACTACCGCAAGACTTGATCAGAGTTAAACCCTCACTGTCGAGCCTCAGATTTGGGGAAGAACTTGAAGAACGCCAGGAAGAGCAGTTTGGTGACACGTGCCATTAACCGATGACCAAGATTGCATCACACCATTTAATTTCAGTTGCCTAATTTGAAGGGGTAGAACAATTACAAATCAACCCAGCAGTTTCTAGAAATTTCATCGTGACTCCAGACTTTTCAGATATTGTATTTAAGTACCTCTGCAAGGACCTAAATGCGATTTTTCTTATTTTTTCTTGAAACTTTTCTTACATTCAAACTCATGTACATATTTATACTTTTGGACACTATAGGAACAATATTTCTCGTTGATTTTTTAGGGTAGTTATCCAACTACCCTAGCATGGTTTTAACATATTATTCGAGGATTTTTCGTCGTTGTTTTCCTTTGTGATTTTATGAACTATGCTTATGTTTTGAGTTTTGTGGTGTGTTCCTTCGGGCCCATCGCACAGTTTCTTTTATCGCATTTTACCAATATGGTATCACCTATATAATACTCACCTATATACTTTATAGTATATCATTTTGGAAATATATTCTTCTTTTTTTAAAATAGAAAAATAAATATCAATTCCCTTTTCTCATTTTGACTACTATCTTAGAATAGTATACTACCTTATATTCCACATATTATATCGTATCACCATTTTTGCCAGATTAATCATTTTTCAAAATCAAGCTTAAAATTTGAAAAATAAAAAATAAAATAAAAAATGTGAAATTGAAAACTAATAAAAATCATAAAAAGCTAAAAACCACAAAAGAGTTTTTGAACAAGAAAATTAAATCACAAAATCCGATCTCTAAATCTAGGTATACTTCCTGCCTCGTGTTCGACCCAGGGACACTTACCTGGTAAATCTTAAGTGAAAACAAAAGAGAGAGGCTTTATTTTTTCTCATATTCATTCATCTCTTTTTCTCTCTCTCTCTCTCCTATATTTTTATTTGATACACACTCTTCTCTTCGTAGTTTCTACAATCCAATATTCTTCTCAAATAACCGCGAGGGGAGGCACATGCATCAGCTATGCTGAAATTTACCCAATAAAGGGTTCCATTTGAGGGTGCTCAGTGTACTACATTACGTCACTAACTCGATCATGCGGTGATGGACCACTTTGTTTTGCTATTTAATCGATGACCCATATTAGATCTTAGTCGGTTTGGTGATCCACAATGATGGAGGCTGAAGGAAGAAAATGCAAGAACAATTGACGAGGCTCTCTTCAATTTGTCATATCTTCGACTTCTGATCTCCGCCGATGTTCTTGAGAAGCTGAACAACTTCTTGGTGGTCTTCTGCATATATGAGGAGCTTCAAGATGATTTGGGATCCGAAGAAGGGGTCCTGGAGCTGCTATGCAAATTGGGCACCTGGAGGTACTGCTTGGCCTTGATTCCACGCTCCAACGACTCTGTTGAAGCTCAGAACTGCACGGGAACATTTCCCTCGATCGGCTTTGAAGCTGAATTACTAGGGGAAGTGGAAAGGCGAAAGATCTCCTGATGATGGTGATAGATGAATCTTGGTGGACTAGGATCTTACATATCCTGAGTGAAATTGATGAGGGATGTATGAAGAATGCATAGACGATGAAGATGAGGGTGTGAGAGCGTCAAGATAGGGTTGATTCACAAGCAAATTTGAGCTGGAGCTTAAAGCTCTAACAAACACAAATCTATGAAATTAAACAACTTGAATGCCTAATTGTAGAAATTAAAGATTAGACTACAATGATGATGTGAAATATGAAAAGAAAATGCAAATAAAATAGCTTGACCCGACCTGAGTCAAGGAGTAAACGAAGGCACGCCAAAGGATCTTCGGTGACCTGGACCACATTGACCCGACCTGAGTCATTGCTCTCTCCAAGATCTTACTACCCTAAGGTTACTATTGGGGTTACAAGAAGAAAACTGGAATCAAAACAAAAAAAATAGAAATGTAGTTTATTTATAGGAGAAGGATGAGGCAAAAGGGTGAAGGAGATGGCATAAAGAAGTAAGTGGGTTGGTGAGATCTAGAGGTCAGCCGTAGAGTAGCGACACAGGAGGAGCATGAAGGTGGAGGGCTCGAGAAGGAAGAGCGTATGGAGGAAGGGGAGAAATGGAAGAAAGATAGAGGTCACGAACTTTGACAAGTTGGGCGACTTGGAAAGGACAATTGACCTGAGGGTCAACAGTCCTCGCTCCCTGGTTTGTCCACGTGGACCGACTAGAAAATAGGGGCACACAAATTATTTATTAATGAGATAATAAATAATAACTTAATTTAATAAATAAAAGTCAAAACATGAAAAGTGTTTATTATTTGATGTAGTAATTTCATTATGGAGATTTTACAAAACATTATGTTGAAGATGTCATTGCTCAAAGGCATGGAGTACATGCCTATAATGAAGAAAGGACTAAAGGAGGCATGTAGAACGAAGCATCACAAGCGTAGATGCGAGAAACCTATGAAGCACATACTGACCATAGCAACTTTTAATGTTATCAGCAACCTCTCGAGTAAAAAGAAGGATACGGGAGCACCTCTCATCAGATGCAAGATGTTTAATCAAGAGTTCAAAAGAACATTTCTTGACAATGGATCATCCATCAATATGATGACTAAATCACTACTCAAAGAATTTGGATTAGGACCACTTAAGTCTACAAGAATGGTTCTATAGTTTGCAGACACATCAGTGAAGCACCCATGGGGAATTTTGGAGGACGCTATTGTTACAATTTAAGGGATGAAATTCCCTGTGGATTTCATAGTCCTTGATATGGACACCTCATTACCCCTTCTTCTTACCCTGATTATAGTGGGACGACCATTCCTTCGAATAGTCGAAGTAGTGGTTAACTACAGTATCGAAAAGATAACCTTTTGCTCTAGCATCGATAAGGTCCTGATTGAAATAATCCAAGTATCAAAGCTCGCAGAATCCGTATTAGATGAGAGTGAGCAGATTCAGAATAAGATAGAAGACTATTATTTTTTGGTTGAAATCAAAGACATGACATTATTCTTTGGACAATAATGAAACCCAGAAATTCCTCTCCAAGGAGGAGACCCTGGAAAGCACAATCGAATTTTCCCCTGTCCTTGAGGATGAGTTCCTTGTTGATGAGCAGATTAAGCTTATAAAAATAAATCCATCCTCGTCAGAACAAGATGAATTCCTTACAGATCTTTCATATGTCTTATGCTTTAAGCCAAATACAATCACAATGGACACAAAACAGTCGACAGAGCTTATACTAACAATAGTTGCTGAAGTCACCACAGAGTCGATTCAGACCCCTCCAAAGCTGAAGCCTTTACCTTCATCAATGAAGTATGCCTTCTTTGAGAGTCGATTCAGACTCCTCCATAGCTGAAGCCTATACCTTCATCAGTGAAGTATGCCTTCTTTACGAGTGAGGAGAACATGTTTCCGATCATCATCAATTCTTAGTTGACCATGGACCTAGATTCTTGCTTGCTTAAGGTTCTAAAAAGAAACTACAAGGCAATGGGATGGAAATTAACGGGTCTCCATGGGATAAATACTTCATTATGCTCGCATCATATCTATTTGGAAGACGACTGCAGTCCTTCCCGTGAATTTCAACGTAGGTTGAACCCAAAAGTTCATAAGGTTGTGATGAAAGAAATCACGAAGTGGTGCGATGTAGGATTTATCTATCCCATCTTTGATTCAAAATGGGTAAGTATATTACATGTTCTTCCTAAGAAATTAGGTATCACTATCGTAATGAACAACAAAGGAGAGGAGATTCCGAGTAGAGCACCTACTTCTTGGCATGTTTGTGTGGATTACAGATGCTTGAACCTAGAAACCAAGATAGATTATTTACTTTTGCCTTTCATTGATCAAATATTTGAAAGGTTTACGGAAAAGGAATACGTCTGTTTCTTAGATATGCACTATTGATACAATCAGGTTGCTATAGCCCTTGAAGACCAAGAGAAGACCACTTTTACTTGTCCATTCAGGACGTACGCCTTGAGATGCATGTTGTTCGGATTGTGTAACACCAATTATATTTCAGAGATGTATGCTGGTCGTATTTGCTGACATGGTGGGCAGTTTTCTTGACGGATTCATGGTTGACTTTTCGATCTATGGTGACAACTTTGATTAATGCTTGACATATTTAGACATCGTACTTCAGCAATGTTGTGAAGTTAATATGATGCTCTCATAAGAGTCACTATATAGTGATTGAGGGGATTATGTTGGTTCATGTCGTCTCCAAGAGAGGCATGGAGGTCGACCCAGCCAAGGTAGAAGTTATATCGAAACATAAGCCACTTACTTCTCTGAAGCAAGTCAGGTCTCAACAAGATTTCCAGATCGTTGACAGAGCTTCTTGGCTCGACACATAATTTATGGTAGATGACATAGTGCTTTATGCCTTTGAACAACTGAAAGAAATAATCACCCTAGCTGTTATCCTACAACCATTGGATTGGTCTCTTCCATTCGAGATCATGAAGGATGCTTCTGGTTATGCCATTGAGGTTGTGTTGGGACAACGACATGATGGATGGCCATTTACAAGTCACTATGCTAGCAGAACTCTGGATGAAGCCTAGAGGAATTACATAGTTACATAAAAAGAGCTTCTAGCGGTGGTTTTTGTGCTGGAAAAAATTCAAGTCTCATTTTCTTGGATCAAAAGTGATTGTATACACTGACTATTCTACCATACAGTACTTACATAGCAAGAAGGATGCAAATTCACACTTACTTCAATGGATCCTTCTACTCCAAGAGTTTGACCTAGAAATACAAGATAAACATGGAGTCAAAAATGGTGTGGTAGATCACCTTTCTAGAATTACTAAGATAGAGACTCCTAAGCAGGATATTATTCTGATCATTTATCGTGAACTACCTTGTCTTCAAGGATGTCCCACAATATTGGTCGAAGCTGAAAGTGGACAAGTTCATGTTCGAAAGACATTTTTACCAATGGGAGGATGCATATCTGTTTCATGAAGGTAGTGATTATATCTGGCAAAGATGCATTCCTGAGGAATACACAAGTGTCATGAACCATTGTCACAAGTTAGAATCTGGTGGACACCATTCTGGAAAGCGGACAATATCTATAGTGCTTCAATACGACCTCTGGTGGCCAACTCTTTTCGAAGATGCTAATGAATATGTTAAAGGTTGTATTGACTGCAGAAGATGGGTGGCACCATTAGTTCTCGAGATACCATGCTTCTCAATTACATGGGGTATCGATTCCATGTACCCATTTCTGAATAGTCGGGGTTTTGAATACATATTTCTCGCTATCGATTACGTAAGTTGATGGGTGGAGGCTATCCCCGCTCGGGCCGTAGAAAGTCACATGGTCTGTCATTTTCACAAAGATAACATCATTGCATGGTTCAGGATTTTGAAAATACTAATATAATATGGGAGAAGCCATTTTCATAAATAAAGGTCAAGAAGATGACCAAGGAGTATGCTATTGAACATCGTGTCACATCTTCATACCACCCGCAGACTGATGGCTTAGATGAATGTACAAATAGAGAGATCAAGATAATCTTGTATAACTTGGGCATCATGATAGAAAGAACTAATTATAGTAATTTAACTTAGTTCTTTGAGCCTACCGTACATCGTATAAGTCTTCGTCAAGCATGTCTCCCTACTTCCTAGTGTATGACAAGCCTTGTTATTTGCTAGTAGAACTCATTCATAAATCATTATGAGCAATTAGTGTATGCAATCTAGACAGAGAGAAAGCAGGAAAGAATAGAAAACTTGACTGGAATCATTTATTGGAATTCAGAGACTCTACATATGACAACAACCTCATGTACAAAGAAAAATTCAAGATATGACATGATAAAACATCAAAAGAAAATCTTTTGAGCCAAATAAGAGAGTGTGGTTGTTTGAGGCAAAGATGAAATTGTTTCCAGGCAAGATGAAGAGCAAGTGGTCAGGACCTTGCATCATGAGAAATGTGCATTACAATGGTAGCATTGTAATATCAGGTTTGTCATCCGACACACAACCTTTTGTAGTCAACAGACAACTGTTGAAATGGTATCTTTAGCATGACACTTTCCTGTCTATTGTTGATTCATTTTAGGTGATATATCAAGAATAACTTCCTGGTGCTGATGGATCAGACATATATAATCCCAAAATATCATTTTTTTTCTTATTTTCTTCTTTTTATTCCTTTTTTCTATTCTTTATTCTTCTGTTTATTCAGTCATCTCTTTCATCATTGCTATACTTAGGATATGCTTCATCTTAAATGTAGGAGGGGTGACTGACTCAGGTGTTCATTCTTTGATCCCTCACCTATCTCCCAACTTGTTGATAATTCTTTTCTATACTTATGGCATCTTCACCATATGTATAGGGGGAGATAGGCCGAGCCGATGATTTCATACATTCTAACTCTCGATCTTTCCCGCTTTGTATACAGTGTAGTACCTAGGATTAGTAAATCCTAAGTATAGGGGGAAGGTCAACTTCTTATTCTTTCAGTTATTGTAGTTTAGGTTTTTCCATACTTACCACAAGTTATGACTTCCTTTGTGCTCTTTGATCACTATGAGGACACATAGTTCGAGCTATGTATAAGGGGGTCATATATATGTATATATACATTAGTCATAACTCATACTTGTGTATTTTCAAATAAATATGGCTAATACATTAGGTAAGGGTATATGATAAATCTTTTGTAAAGAATAACACTCATATGAACCTTGCACATACAACTAATACACTAACCATTTTACTTTTCACCAACTCTTTTACTTTTTTCAAAAAGAAACTCATAAAAAATTGCAAAATTTCAAAAATACATAAAATTTGCAAAATATTTTCAGAACTCCCTAAAAATTTGCAAAACATTTTGAAAATCCGATAAAAAGTTTAAAACCAAATAATGTCTTCACAAAAACATTTCCTTGCATTGCATAAACATTTTTCTAAATGATTTTGACAACTGAACAAGTCCAAATAAAATATGATGATTTGAGCTTGGTCTAGACTTTAATCCACTTAATTTCAAAGGAACCTGTTAAGGACAAGAATTGAGATGCTTCAAGTCACTTTGGCTTAATTCTTTAGGTTCTATGAGACCATGTTCATGAATAAATTCAATGTGACTAACTATAACCCTTCATGTCATCTGTACGATTCTTGAGACAATGACTTGACACGAAACCTCACATTCAACACTTAGCTCACAAAGATAGCTTGTTGAAAAATACATGAGTCTAAGTCTGGACGATACTTGGATGCTTCATCAAGGGTTGCTCATGAACCATTTTTAGGGATTTTTGAAACCGATACATTGGCATGTATTTTCTTTGGTAGAATGGACTTCTAATGACTGGAGATTGGATTGAAATAAAGATTTGAATGAGGAATGGTCTCCTAGGACAATTTTTCAATATTCCAAAACATAGGCGGAATAAAATATACTATATCCGTCGAGGCAAAACAAGAATGCAAAGCAATGCCATACAAAGAAGATATACAAAAAGAAGCCTATACAAAAAATTCCAAATATTTTGAGCTTCATAAAAGACTTGCCTCTTTGTGAAGACATGATCACACTGTTTGAGCTTCACAAGGAAATGTGACTACACTGGTCCATTTCCACTTCTTTTCTCTTTCTTGTAGCTTCTCCCAAGTTCGTTGTGCACTAGCATGAAGTTGGGCTTAGAAGGGAAATATTCGTCTCCCCTAGGATAAATTACCATAGGAGGAGACAACTGTAGAGTTCAACTATTTATTTGGGAAGATCTAACACAATTCACACACTTGGTATCTATCTTTTCAAGAGTATAAGAGTATACATGTGAAAGAACTGTTCTGACTAGGCTTTTGAGTTGAACTGGATAGAGGAACATAGAACATAAGGGTTGTTGAGTTACAAATACTAACTTGAACATCTGTTCCAAACACACTAATAATCTGAAGGTCAAAATTGAGCTCCGAACTTTGATTTTGTAAGGACAAGTTTGAAAATCATAATCATTATACCTTCTTTATTTTCCATTTATTTATTTTCTCTATTGCATCACTTATTCTCCTAATAAGTGTTTACTAAGGACTAGCAAAGGTAAGTATAGAGGGGTGATGAATCACTAGATAAATACATGTAAATACAGCTAACATGTACAAATTAACATACTGACTATTGTCTGAAAATAGTACATAAATACCTGTATTTAAACACAAAATAAAAGAACAAAGAAAATAAAATAAAAATAAAGGAAGTATTGAAATTCTGACTGATCCTAAACCTCGAGACTAAGTCAATATTGACTTGGTCGACAAGGAATAAAGTATGAGGAGATAAGGACAAATAAATACAGTTACACTATCACCTAGAAAACCTAGGTGCCCAATACTCTACACATATAGTTGAAACTTACACTAAATTATACACACTCTTACAAACTTCAAATAAAGATATTTTACAAAACATATACATAAAAATACACTTAAAAATACAAAAATAATTGCACATGAAAATAATACACTATACAACTGGGACAAATAGATGAAAAGGCCGCAAACAAAACTTTATAGAGTAAAATATTTTCCATACAAGCTCAAAATTGCAAACTCACCTTTGTTGTTCATAAATTTAAATTATCTATTTTATGAAGGTGGATTCATTTAAATTGGAGTTACGATACAAAAGTTGACTTTTTGGGTCCTGTTGTATTATGGGGAAAATGGGGCTGCCCTCACAACATTTTCTTGCAATTTTTTTATTTTTTTGCAAAATATCACCATGTATATTCATCTATATATCCCTCCAATATGTCATTCGAATTTTGTCAGAAACGAAGACTCTTATGCACTTCATCTAGAACATGTATTTTTAATGGTCTAAATATTGTTGCAATCGACTTGTCCTAGATGGAGGGCATAGGAGTCTTTGTTTCTGACAAAATTCGAATGGCATATTGAAGGGATATATAGATGAATATACATGATGATATTTTACAAAAAAATAAAAAGTTGCGGAAAAATGCTGAGGGGCAGCCCCATCAATCCCTTGTAATATATACATATACATTTTATGTATTTAATTTATTCCTTAACATTTTCACTTTTTGTATTTTTACATATTTGTAAATATTATTTAAATAATATTTAAAATATAAACATAAAAGGAAACCATCAAAAATTCATTATAATAAATAAAGTAATAGATTATATAGGTATACTATACATATATTATACATACCCATAATAATTCTTGTATACAAATAAAATTAGAAAAATGAAATAAAAAGATTCTAATACATATTTAAATATATTATAAATATAGAAATTATGTATATAAAAATAAAATATAAAATACAAAATAAAAATTAAATACAAAAATCATAGGTACTTATACGTATAATTATATTTGTAAAAATTAACACCTAATAAATAGGTTGAAAGAATTAAATAAAAATCACCTAAAATAGTACAAAAATAAGAAACAACTATCATGTTTTAAGTTTTATTTAATAAAGTCATCTTCCATTTTATTTTCTTTTTCTTTTTCTTTCTATTTTTGTTTTATCTTGTAGTGTCTAACGTGGACTAATGAAGAGGTGGTGTTGGATGACCTAGATCAACTGGCCCACCCCCTCTATGGATCAGTCCGTCCATAGTTTTTTTCCCTATTTTCGTCAAATTTTCTGGCTCACTACAAATCTCTTCTGCCCTCGCTATGTTCTAATGATTTCTTCACCTACCTCTGATCCATCATGTTGATCAAGAGTTGGCACCGGTCAACCTTCGATTCAACCAAAAATCTTAGGCGACGACCCTTATTTGAACATATTATATATAATATCTCCTCCACCCGATTTGAAAATTTAATCATTCACATGCTTCTTTTTTCCTCAAAAATCATTCTTAAAGCTTACCCTTCATGATAAGAAGCGGAGCCTCCTGATTTGTGGTGCGGAGGAAGGGTGGAGGTGATGATTCACCATCGCTGGAGATATATACTGGTGGTTCTGCTCCCAGCCTCCCCAGGCACATGAGCCTCTTCTTTTATTGATTTATTTATTCTTAGGAGTAGTATTAACTTAGATTTGCCTTTAATTTTATTTGATTTGGTTTATTTGAACTTAAAAGCATAAATCATAGTTCGCCAAGGCTCTAGGCTCCAGCCCATGAACACCGTATTTTTTACCGTTGACCGCCCATTTGACCATCCATCTTGACCCTTCCATCTTCTATCACCCCAACCCATTATTCAACCCCAATCTTGCTCAGATCTAGGATTTAGTGCTCATCCTTCATCAGTCGTTGGAGCACCTCCTCAATCCCATTCTAGACGATCTTTTTGCTCTCATGTGGGTGGAGAAGCTCCTCCCTCGAGCCCTGAAGCTTCTTTTGTAGGCCTAGGCACGGAAGTACTCTATCTGGGAGTCGAATCACTTCAGCCTACAACCCTAGATGTCTGAGTTCGTCTCTGACTTCCCAGACCTCTATCGATGAGGTCTGGATCTTTTTGAATCATCCACTAGCTGTGGAACACTTCAAGGAACGTGTAGATCATCTTAGTAGTGAAATACACCGTCAACCACGAGCATGAGGCTCAATCAAAGCACAACTCTCAAGATCGAACGAAAACCTCTCATCAAACAACAATTAACCCACAATATAGATCAAGCAGTGCAAAATAAAAATGTGGAGTTAAAATTTATTATAACTCTACAAATAATGTGTATAGGTGTAAGTATGTGTAGAAGTCGAACACACGGAGCAAGGGGAATAAAGCCCAAAAATTGGCAAAAGACAATGATTTTTTTTTGTGTTTTTAATGTGATTTTTTATTTTTAATGGATTTTAAATATTTATTTTTTTTGGAATTTTTAATTTATAATTTTTATATTTTAAAATTTATAATTTTTATATTTTTTATATTTTTCTAATTTTTATTCTTTTTAATAAATGCAATATATATAAGTTATATAAATAATATAGTGACTATAATATATAAATAGTATATAAATAAATAAATGTAATATGGAAAAAAATAAAGAAAATAGCATAGGTACTGTATTTTTAATTATTTAACGGGAAATAAAAGTATTGTTGGGATTTTAATAATTATAATAATAGTAATAATATAAGTAAAAATATCTATAAATATAAATTAAAGGCTAGTATAGATATAATTATGTCTATAAATACTCAAATTGTACAAAATAGAATATTTTTGAATTTATTATATTTTGATCTATTTTTGTGATTGTTATCTTATTTTTTTGCTAATTTTTATTTTTTAATTAAATAAAGAATAAAAATAGCAAAATAGTTAGTAATTATATATAGCGAAATTGTTTTTGATTTCAAAAATAGCTAAATATCTCTTAAATTTCCAAAACTCATTTTAATATGTAATATATAATAAATAAGATACAGAAATAGAAAATGCAATTTTGGGATTTTCTAATGATTTTTTTATAATTTGTTAAGGTTAGATAGGGTTTGTAATTTTTTGGTCTTTGTTTTGTATTTTTCAGTGATTGTTGGTTTGTATGTGCAAATACAATAATAAATAACTCCTATTTTTGTAGAATTTTTCAAAAATATTTTTCTAATTTTTATGGTTTTTCAAATGTAAACATGGAATAAATGCAATATTTTTGGATTTTTAAATATAGCAAACTATTGTAATTGTCCATGCATAAAATATATGTGATTTAATGTGCTATTAAACACTTAAAATAAATTTCCTACATTTTTTAAATTCAAAAATGATATTTTTAATGCAAGAAATACAATAAATAAAAATTCAACACTTGCAAGGACTGAAATGCAATTAAAAATAAATAAAAATGCATTTCATAATAAAATTCCAAAGTCAAGGGGTCTCTACATAATTTTCCCATGAATATTTAAATCATCAATGCTGGCAGGGGTGTAATTGCAATTTACGAAACATGATAGGGAACACATGCAAATTTCCCAAAAAGTTTTGAACTATATTCTAAAATTAAGGGACTAAATAATACCACCAAACTTCTGGGAGGTCCCTGCAAAAAGCCCACCACCTCACGTGTATGGGCATGTTAGGTTATGTGGTAAGGGACCAAAGTGAAAATACCACAAGTACAAGGTTCTACACGCAATATTACAGAAAATATATAACTGAAGATAAATGTTTATAGACTAAATAAGAAAATACAAAAATGGGAGAAAAAAAGAGAAGAAAACCCCGCTAAGGGGTGAGGTGACGGCTCAGATCCTTCCACGTATCCATGTGTCGCATCATGAACAGTGGATGACGGTTCGATGATGGACGCCTGGGATTAGATCCTGGATGTCGATCTAAGGGCGAGGCATAGCGGCATCCAACGATTGCTGCTTTCTTGGAGGAGCGACCTTAATCCGACATTGGAGAGACGACTTAGAAGAACTGGGAAGAAGCTTGTCTCCTTCAAGCTCTTATATGCTCTCCAAGGCATCTTCAACCCCTTGGGATGCTCTCAAGTATCCCAAAACATTGCTGATGATGGTATGCGCTGACTAGAAGCTTCAAAAGGCTCCGAGGAACACCAGAGGCGTCCCAGGTGGTCGACGAAGGCAAGTAATCCAGGGAGCTCTGATTGGATCAAAATCGACCCATAAAAGGGTAATCGAGCCTCTAGAACCTACAGAAAAATGAGGGAAGTCAGGCAGAGACCTCCGATGATGAGGTAGAGTTGGAGGTCTGATCTCTTGAATTAGACAATATCAAGTTGTATGAAGGTGCGTGGGATGGAATAGAAGCGATATGAAATGAAGTGGAGACATTAGGTGAGTTAGAGGATGGTTAGGGCATGACGAAAAAGTAGACGGAGCTCAGCTCCAGTGAACTACGAATCTTCGATTTTACAAAAAATAATGCAAAACTAAATGAAAATGATATGCTAACCTACCCTAATCTAAGTTATAGGAACAAAAAGAAAAGTTAGGCTAGGGATCTACCTGTCGGAGAAGGGAGACTGGTCAGAGCTCCGTCACAGAAGGCGAGCAAGGCGTGAGTCACAAATTGGAGATCATTTCTTCTACTCAAGAAGACTGGGATGGTCACCTGATGTTACTAGGGAATGTAAGCACAGAGAAATCGAGGGATTTCAAGGCTGGAGTGGGGACCGAAAGACAAATGAGGGTTGGCAACTTATTTTTATATATGGGCCCTTTTACCGATGCTCTCAATCAACACAACAATCCATCATTCGAGGAATGATCTGGGCGTGAAAGATCATGGAAAGAGGAATCATAGTCACGAAGAGATCAAGCTAAAATGGAACAAGCCTCGGGCAGGAAAATGGAAGGAATCGAGGAGGTCAACGAGTCGCAGGACTAGGGTACATGGGTGGCTCTGTTGACTAGCAGGTCAATCGAGGTCCGCCCATTATTGGGCCACGTCACCCACTATGTGACAAAATAAAAAATAAAATATAAAATAAAATAAAATAAAATAATAAATGACTTATTTTTTTGGTTAAAACATACAAAAAATTTATCATTTTAGGTAGTATTTTAGTCTGATTTTTATTTATTTTTTCGAGGTTATTTGGTATATGCTGTGTTTTATAGGTATATTTATAGGTATATTTACCTATATATTAGGTATTTTATTTTTATTTTATATTTTAGATTTTATTATTTTATATACATAATTTAAATATTTATAACTTATTTAATACATATAAATATGTATTTTTATATTTTTTCTAATGTTATATGTATACTTAAATAAATATATCTATTTTTAAATAGGTATATGTATATATAATTGATCTATGTATTTTTGTTTACTTATTTATTTTATGGTATTTTTAGTGATTTCCTTTAATCTAATTATGTACATGTATTATAAATATTATTTACAAAATTTAAAAATATCAAATTGGAATAATAATAAAAAAATAAATAATTAAAAATAAAAATAAAAAATACATGTATGTATATACCTATATATATTAATAATATAATGTAAATACATAAATTATTTTTTAAAAATATAAATAAAAATCATTAAAAATTAATTTGAAAATAAATAAACATTTTTCATGTTTTAACTTTTTCGAAATAAAATCATTATCTATTTTATTTTGAATTTCTAAAATAATTTCCAATGGTGGCCTGTGATTGGTCCACGGGGGATTGTTGACCCCCGGTCAACTCTCCCCCCAGGACCACCAGACCCGGATCTGTTGCTTTCGACCCGATTTCTCTTAATTTCCCCCACTCAATCCTACACCCATTCGCCTAAACCCCGGGTCCTAATCACATTCGGTACATCTGAGACCCTCGCCCGATCATTCTCCTAGGGATCCGAGCTTCACCGAGCTTCGCCCGACCCCATCTTCTTGGACCCTTCCCACTATTTAGCTCCACCTCCGCCGCATCTTTTCACTCATCTTTGGCTACGCCTTCCCATCCCAGGACCTCCACGACCTTCCCTAGAGTGACAGCTAGCCGCGGGCCGTGTCGCAGCGAGGAGGAGGTGCCTCCAGCCACTGATCCGGCGAGTCTATCGCCGTGCGCTGCCGCGAGGTGCACTGAGCCTCGGAACCCAACGCTTCCTTGAGGCCAAGACCCCCAGGAGCTCCTCCAGCTTCAGCCCAGTCGACATCCTCCATCAGATAGCTTCGATACCTACTAGCTTCGCCTAATTCCCTTTTACGCCCAAATCGCTCCTCCGTCGTCGCTGGTCGATTCCCATCGCTCTGATCACCAATTTGCCCATCCGACCTGACTATCACCTTCACAAGACTACCCTCCACCTTCTGCACACACTCACTCAACTTGGTTCGCCTCGGAACCAAGAGTCGGACCTCCCTCGCCGTCGCCATGCCGGAGGTCCCCGCTTCGACACACCCGAACACCCATTTTACCCACTGACGGGTCGAGGCAATTTGCCCTTGACCTAGGAGCTTGTCTGTGCCATTTTACAGGTCAAAGGACCCTATCTGGGGGTTGAGTCGTTCAAGCACAGGAGCTTCGCTCCTCCACCGTCGTCAGGCCGCTCCGGTGGTCCCTAGCTTCATCGGAGGAGCCCATCAGCTGCGGAAGAGCCCACACTTCACGTTCCTTATCTCAGCAGCTCCAGAGGAGGTCCTCGGTGTACGCATTGGGCCGGCAAACCTCGCCGACGTCGAGTTCTCAGAGGATCCTCCTCCACCGTCGGATCAGCCCTCTGCTCCAAACTTGATCATAGCCGTTCACCTGAGGAGCTTCAGCCACTGCCCGATCTACTTAGGGCTCGATCCAGACCGTCCATCCAGATGAAGAGGTGCCTTAGATTCTCAGCCGTTAGATCCTCCACGTGGCGCGTCCTCGTCCCTCCGATAATAATAGGGGTAATTTTCCCGTAGGCCCCTGCTCTTTAGTTCTTGCTATTTAGTCCTGTAAATATTTTTATACGTTGTTTTTAATAAGGTTAAATTGTACTCTGGACCTTCATGTTTCTTCTATTTGCAACTTAGTCCCTGTGTATGTAGACCACGTGCATCGACACGTGAGGTTTTGGAATTTTTGCACTATTGATCATGTGTTTCCTATGCGTTATTGTATGATATTTTATAAATAGGATTTACATATATGCCCCTCTGTGTCTGATTCACGTGCATTGCACGTGCATTGTGGGCTTTTTGCATTCCAGGCCCTGAGCTTTATTTATTTGTTAGCATTTGATCCTGGAAACATGTTTTCTTACATTTAGGTCCTTGTGTAGTTGTATGCTTTGTTTTTATTAAATAAAATATCAAATTAAATCCAAATTAGGTGAAATTCGGTAACGTGGATCCTGCCACTGTGTAAAATGTTCCCTAAACTATTGGGAGATTTTTAAGGTTTTTTGATATTTTTAAAAATTCAATAACAGTGATTTTTGCTACTATTTGAATTAGAAAATCAAAGAAAAATATTATAACTATTTTAAAAATTCTAAAAAAAATAGTAATAGTTAGTTTGAGTGTATTTTAGCTTCTGTGCAATTTTTGTGCTTTTTAGATTTATAAAAACCAAAAAAAATTGAAAAATTCTAAAAATCTTATAAAAATTCTACAAAATTCTATAAAACTCTAAAAAATACAAACTCTTTTTCTAAATATTATTTTGTGTTTATATTTTTCATAAAAATTACCTCCAGACTTTTATAGATCCATTTTATATTTTTAATGGATCTTTCAAGTCTGGCTATACAGTAGCACACTGTTTTCATCTTTCTTGATTTTTAGAAAATTATATAAAAATTAGAAAATTCTGAAAAATTATCAAAAACACAAAAAAACCTAAAAAATATAAAAACATTTTTATTTGATTTTTTGGAGTACTTTTGATTATTTTTGTTAATTGTTGAAGTTGCTTGTTTTTACTTTTCTTTATAAAATAAAAAATACAAAAACACTAAAAAATCATTAAAATCCACCAAAAAAATTTTATTCTTTATTTTGACTTCGACTACTTCGTAGGCCGCAAGGCCAATTCATGTTCCCTTAGTCCGACCCTGGTAGCTATACCAGGTTAATAAAAGTAGCGAGGACTGCTTCTTTGTTTTGATCGATTTTATCTTTTATTTGGTGGTTCCTTATACATTTTCTTGTTGAGCCGATTACCGTGAGATCTAGGTCGCAACGACCCTTGTTCTATTACCTTCACCCGGGTCTTGGTATTTTTCGGCTCATCAAGACCCCCACAACATGGGAGAAATAAAAGATTCTATATCTATCGAGACACACAAGAATATAGTGCAATTGTTTCTAAAACCCCAAAATATGGGCGGAAGAAAAGACTCTATATCTGTAGGGGAAAATTTCATAAAGTGAATTGTTTATAAAAATGGTCTAAGATTCATATAGCATGCATATCTTGGTGGAGATTTGGCTACACTGGCCAAGCTTCACAAGGAGATGTGACTGCACTGGTCACACTCTAGTTCTCTTCACCTTTTTCTACTTCATTCCCTTTCGATTGTGGACACAGCATATACCTGAACATAATAGGAAATACTCCCCTCCTTGAGGATCGAGTAGCTAGATGAGGAAGCCATGGGAGTGAATTACTTGGGTGGTTGGTTTCTTTGCCTCCTTAAGTAGGAAGAGCTAATAAATTTCACACACAATACAAATTGAATTCAAGGTTGAAAGAGTTAGCGAGATGGATGAGTGGATATGAGCTAGATGTTGAGTGAACCTGAATAAGGATTTGTGGAACTTGAAGACTATTAAAACTAAACTCCTAATCCTAGTTAAGGCTCCAACAAAATGATTATTCTGAGGCCCGATCATGTCCTGTCATTTGTCTGTTTACATAAATTTGCTTAGAAAAACAAATTCATTCTATCTTTCTTTTTCCTTATTCTTCAAATAAGTGTTTTCTAAGGGACTAGCAAAGTTTAAGTATAGGGGGTTGATTAATCTATGATTCATTAACGTTTATGTCGTATTTTATCTTAAAACCCAATAAAAATACATGTAAATAATCATTTATATTTATCTTTTATCAAAATCACATTCATAAATAAAAACATATTTTTATGCATAAAAAAGACAAAAATTAAAAAATAAATAATAATAATAATAAATAAGGTAGACTGTAAATATGTATATATTATATAGTATGAATTAGAAGAAAATATAAATATAGTCGCAAGATATATTTTATAACCTAACCCCTAAGACCAAGTTAGCATGGCTTGGTCGACAAATAATAAAGTAGGGGGAGATATGGAAGAGAACTCAAAATTAACTAACCATGTACATAGCACATTAACTCACATGTATTTATTATATATGCATTCTTCAAATATTTATAATTAATTCATATGTACATATTTTTTACTAAATTCTTCACCAATGTGTATATACATAAATAATAAAAAATTCCAACCAGTAAATATGTCAAGTAAACAGAATTCCAAATTGTCAAATTTACAACTTCTGAACATCATAACTTTGTCAGAAGAATTCCAATTCAAGCTGCTCACCTTTAAAGTTCAAGTTATTAAATTATTTAATTAATGAAGGTGGTTTCATTGAAAACATTGTCTGTTTGCAAAAAGTCAATTTTTGGACCTAATCATAACTGGGTTTCTAGGCTATTGAATTTATTCTATACATATTATTTATAGAACAATTGATTTAGAAAATTTTAGTTATTTTCTTGATCTTGTAGCTTATTTATAAAATAAAATCCAAAAATAAAATCCTTTTTTAATATTTTAAATAAATAAAAAACCTCTAAAATTGGGAAAATGAATTGTATTGTATATATGTATGTTTTTATTAATATATAGAATACATTATTAAAATCTAACAAAATTCTTATAAACTTTATTTATTATTATATAAATTATTAAAATAAAAATGGCACCTTATTTATTAAAATATTAACTTAAAAATGTTAATGATATTTATAAGGTATATTATATATTTATTAAAAATTTTTTATATACCATAATATATATTATTTATATATGTAAAACATATCATAATTTAGATAAGTTATTTATCAACACTTTTCGTTTCTATATATTTTCAAAATAACTTATTCTATTATTTATTGCATAATTTATAATGTATTTTTGGTCATTGGAATTTTATGGTGTTGATAAGTGTCAACACCAAAGCCATCTTCTTGAAGAAGAAGTTCTGTTTGGTTGTTTCAACACCCGACTTTCACCAATTTCCACAGCCCTTGATTAATATCTAATCTCCAATCTAAACCCTCCATCCTCTATCCTATTGATCTATCTTCCATGCCACACATTCCAACTACCTTACTCCCCTCCATCTTTTCTATTTAAATCACCCAAGTTGGCGAGAATCAACTATCTTTCTTCACTTTCAGTTCTAACTACCTAAATCCCAACCTTCAAAGCTTTGTATCTTCCTCCTCATGTGACAAACGAAGGAGCTTGATCTTCAGCGAGAAATAGGAGAGATTAGGGAAGGAGTTCCAGGGCTTTATGGCCTTGAATCACAGTAAAATGATTGTGTAAAGCTCGAGCTTCCATCGAGTTATGGAGCGACAACTGAAGGTCTTATCCCTCTATTCCCTAGGTGATTTCATCTGCCATTTTTTGACTTTTTAATCCATTTTTTAGTCCAATTAATTACCCTATTAGATACCCTAATGATCCTTCTTGAGATTGCATTCAAAATCCCCATTCTTTTGACTTGGTCCTTTGCTTAAAATTTGACTTGAAGTCTTAGATTCTGAAGCTATTCTGATTTATGCGCAAGAACACACCAAATCTTCCAGGTCGATTCCTCTTGGATCATGCCACTATCATACTCTTGTAGGTATACCTATCGCTTGAGGATATCATTCAACATCATCAGTAGAAACTTCTTTGCATCAATCGGAAGTTATCTTCGATTTGGATCTCCATCAATCCTCGAAGCTTAAGTTCGCACCTCGAAACCCTAACGACTTGATTACTCATCTTCGACACTCTCCCCTCATAGTAGGTGAGCTCAAAGGGGGATGACCCCCTTTTGGACCTACCTCCACCTCTAGTAGCCTCCAATTGTGCCACCAACTACCGCAAGACTTGATCAGAGTTAAACCCTCACTGTCGAGCCTCAGATTTGGGGAAGAACTTGAAGAACGCCAGGAAGAGCAGTTTGGTGACACGTGTCATTAACCGATGACCAAGATTGCATCACACCATTTAATTTCTGTTGCCTAATTTGAAGGGGTAGAACAATTACAAATCAACCCAGCAGTTTCCAGAAATTTCATCGTGACTCCAGACTTTTCAGATATTGTATTTAAGTACCTTTGCAAGGACCTAAATGCGATTCTTCTTATTTTTTCTTGAAACTTTTCTTACATTCAAACTCATGTACATATTGATACTTTTGGAGACTATAGGAACAATATTTCTCGTTGATTTTTTAGGGTAGTTATCCAACTACCCTAGCATGGTTTTAACATATTATTCGAGGATTTTTCGTCGTTGTTTTCCTTTGTGATTTTATGAACTATGCTTATGTTTTGAGTTTTGTGGTGTGTTCCTTCGGGCCCATCACTCAGTTTCTTTTATCGCATTTTACCTGAGTCAAGGAGTAAACGAAGGCACGCCGGAGGAGCTTCGGTGACCTGGACCACATCGATTTCAACCCTTCTTCATGCCGACTAGGAGGTGGAGTCATTGCTCTCTCCAAGATCTTACCACCCTAAGGTTACTATTGGGGTTACGAGAAGAAAACAGGGATCAAAACAAAAAAAATAGAAATGTAGTTTATTTATAGGCGAAGGATGAGGCAAAAGGGTGAAGGAGATGGCATAAAGGAGTAAGTGGGTTGGTGAGATATAGAGGTCAGCCGTAGAGTAGCGACGCAGGAGGAGCATGAAGGTGGAGGGCTCGAGAAGGAAGAGCGTATGGAGGAAGGGGGAGAAATGGAAGAAAGATAGAGGTCACGAACTTTGACAAGTTGGGCGACTTGGAAAGGACAATTGACCTGAGGGTCAACAGTCCTCGCTCCCTGGTTTGTCCACGTGGACCGACTAGAAAATAGGGGCACAACAATTATTTATTAATGAGATAATAAATAATAACTTATTTTAATAAATAAAAGTCAAAACATGAAAAGTGTTTATTATTTGATGTAGTAATTTCATTATGGAGATTTTACAAAACATTATGTTGAAGATGTCATTGCTCAAAGGCATGGAGTACATGCCTATAATAAAGAAAGGACTAAAGGAGGCATGTAGAACGAAGCATCACAAGCGTGGATGCGAGAAACCTATGAAGCACATACTGACCATAGCAACTTTTAATGTTATCAGCAACCTCTCGAGTAAAAAGAAGGATACGGGAGCACCTCTCATCAGATGTGAGATGTTTAATCAAGAGTTCGAAAGAACATTTCATGACAATGGATCATCCATCAATATGAAGCCTAAATCACTACTCAAAGAATTTGGATTAGGACCACTTAAGTCTACAAGAATGGATCTATAGTTTGCAGACACATCAGTGAAGCACCCATGGGGAATTTTGGAGGATGCTATTGTTACAATCCAAGGGAGGAAATTCCCTGTGGATTTCATAGTCCTTGATATGGACACCTCATTACCCCTTCTTCATACCCTGATTATAGTGGGACGACCATTCCTTCGAATAGTCGAAGTAGTGGTTAATTACAGTATCGAAAATATAACCTTTTGCTCTAGCATCGATAAGGTCCTGATTGAAATGATCCAAGTATCAAAGCTCGCAGAATCCGTATTAGATGAGAGTGAGCATATTCAGAAAGAGATAGAAGACTATTATTTTTTGGTTGAAATCAAAGACATGACATTATTCTTTGGACAATAATGAAACCCAGGAATTCCTCTCCAAGGAGGAGACCCTGGAAAGCACAATCGAATTTTCCCCTGTCCTTGAGGATGAGTTCCTTGTTGATGAGCAGATTAAGCTTATAAAAATAAATCCATCCTCGTCAGAACAAGATGAATTCCTTGCAGATCTTTCATATGTCTTATGCTTTGAGCCGAATACAATCACAGTGGACACAAAACAGTCGACAAAGCTTATACTAACAATAGTTGTTGAAGTCACCACAGAGTCGATTCAGACCCCTCCAAAGCTGAAGCCTTTACCTTCATCAGTGAAGTATGCCTTCTTTGAGAGTCGATTCAGACTCCTCCATAGCTGAAGCCTTTACCTTCATCAGTGAAGTATGCCTTCTTTACGAGTGAGGAGAACATGTTTCCGATCATCATCAATTCTTAGTTGACCATGGACCCAGATTCTTGCTTGCTTGAGGTTCTAGAAAGAAACTACAAGGCAATGGGATGGAAATTAACGGGTCTCCATGGGATAAATACTTCATTATGCTTGCATCACATCTATTTGGAAGACAAATGCATTCCTTCCCGTGAATTTCAGCGTAGGTTGAACCCAAAAGTTCATAAGGTTGTGATGAAAGAAATCACGAAGTGGTGCGATGTAGGATTTATCTATCCCATCTTTGATTCAAAATGGGTAAGTACATTACATGTTCTTCCCAAGAAATTAGGTATCACTATCGTAATGAACAACAAAGGAGAGGAGATTCCGAGTAGAGTACCTACTTCTTGGCATGTTTGTGTCGATTACAGATGCTTGAACCTAGAAACCAAGATAGATTATTTACTTTTGCCTTTCATTTATCAAATATTTGAAAGGTTTATGGAAAAGGAATACGTTTGTTTCTTAGATAGGCACTATTGATACAATCAGGTTGCTATAGCCCTTGAAGACCAAGAGAAGACCACTTTTACTTGTCCATTCAGGACGTACACCTTGAGATGCATGCTGTTCGGATTGTGTAACACCAATTATATTTCAGAGATGTATGCTGGTCGTATTTGCTGACATGATGGGCAGTTTTCTTGACGGATTCATGGTTGACTTTTCGATCTATGGTGACAACTTTGATTAATGCTTGACATATTTAGACATCGTACTTCAGCAATGTTGCGAAGTTAATATGATGCCCTAATGAGAGTCACTTTATAGTGATTGAGGGGATTATGTTGGTTCATGTCGTCTCCAAGAGAGGCATGGAGGTCGACCCGGCCAAGGTGGAAGTTATATCGAAATTTGAGCCACTTACTTCTCTGAAGCAAGTTAGGTCTCAACAAGATTTCCAGATCGTTGACAGAGCTTCTTGGCACGACACATAATTTATGGTAGATGACATAGTGCTTTATGCCTTTGAACAACTGAAAGAAATAATCACCCTAGCTGTTATCCTACAACCATTGGATTGGTCTCTTCCATTCGAGATCATGAAGGATGCTTCTGGTTATGCCATTGGGGTTGTGTTGGGACAACGACATGATGGATGGCCATTTACAAGTCACTATGCTAGCAGAACTCTGGATGAAGCCTAGAGGAATTACATAGTTACATAAAAAGAGCTTCTAGCGGTGGTTTTTGTGCTGGAAAAAATTCAAGTCTCATTTTCTTGGATCAAAAGTGATTGTATACACTGACTATTCTACCATACAGTACTTACATAGCAAGAAGGGTGCAAATTCACACTTACTTCAATGGATCCTTCTACTCCAAGAGTTTGACCTAGAAATACAATATAAACATGGAGTCAAAAATGGTGTGGTAGATCACCTTTCTAGAATTACTAAGATAGAGACTCCTAAGCAGGATATTATTTTGATCATTTATCGTGAACTACCTTGTCTTCAAGGATGTCCCACAATATTGGTCGAAGATGAAAGTGGACAAGTTCATGTTCGACAAACATTTTTACCAATGGGAGGATGCATATCTGTTTCATGAAGGTAGTGATTATATCTGGCAAAGATGCATTCCTGAGGAATACACAAGTGTCATGAACCATTGTCACAAGTTATAATCTGGTGGACACCATTCTGGAAAGCGGACAACAGCTATAGTGCTTCAATACGACCTCCGGTGGCCAACTCTTTTCGAAGATGCTAATGAATATGTTAAAGGTTGTATTGACTGCAGAAGATGGGTGGCACCATTAGTTCTCGAGATACCATGCTTCTCAATTACATGGGGTATCGATTTCATGTGCCCATTTTCGAATAGTCGGGGTTTTGAATACATATTGCTCGCTATCGATTACGTCAGTTGATGGGTGGAGGCTATCCCCGCTCGGGCAGTAGAAAGTCACACATTTTGTCATTTTCACAAAGATAACATCATTGCATGGTTCAGGATTTTGAAAATACTAATATAATATGGGAGAAGCCATTTTCATAAATAAAGGTCAATAAGATGACCAAGGAGTATGCCATTGAACATCGTGTCACATCTTCATACCACCCGCAGACTAATGGCTTAGATGAATGTACAAATAGGGAGATCAAGATAATCTTGTAGAACTTGTGCATCATGATAGAAAGAACTAATCATAGTAATTTAACTTAGTTCTTTTGGCCTACCGTACATCGTATAAGTCTTCGTCAAGCATGTCTCCCTACTTCCTAGTGAATGACAAGCCTTGTTATTTGCTAGTAGAACTCATTCATAACTCATTATGAGCAATTAGTGTATGCAATCTAGACAGAGAGAAAGCAGGAAAGAACAGAAAACTTGACTGGAATCATTTATTGGAATTTAGAGACTCTACATATGACAACAACCTTATGTACAAAGAAAAATTCAAGAGATGACATGATAAAACATCAAAAGAAAATCTTTTGAGCCAAATAAGAGAGTGTGGTTGTTTGAGGCAAAGATGAAATTGTTTCCAGGCAAGCTGAAGAGCAAGTGGTTAGGACCTTGCATCATGAGAAATGTGCACTACAATGGTAGCATTGTAATATCAGGTTTGTCATCTGACACACAACCTTTTGTAGTCAACAGACAACTGTTGAAATGGTATCTTTAGCATGACACTTTCCTGTCTATTGTTGATTCAGTTTAGGTGATATATCAAGAATAAATTCCTGGTGCTGATGGATCAGACATATATAATCCCAAAATATCATTTCTTTTTCTTATTTTCTTCTTTTTATTCCTTTTTTCTATTCTTTTTTCTTCTGTTTATTCAGTCATCTCTTTCATCGTTGCTATGCTTAGGATATGCTTCATCCTAAGTGTAGGGGGGGTGACTGACTCAGGTGTTCATTCTTTGATCCCTCGCCTATCTCCCAACTTGTTGATAATTCTTTTCTATACTTATGGCATCTTCACCATATGTATAGGGGGAGATAGGCCGAGCCAATGATTTCATACATTCTAACTCTCGATCTTTCCCGCTTTGTATACAGTGTACTGTACCTAGGATTAGTAAATCCTAAGTATAGGGGGAAGGTCAACTTCTTATTCTTTTAGTTATTATAGTTTAGGTTTTTCCATACTTACCCCAAGTTATGACTTCCTTTGTGCTCTTTGATCACTATGAGGACACATAGTTCGAGCTAAGTATAAGGGGGTCATATATATATATATAAATTAGTCATAACTCATACTTGTGTATTTTCAAATAAATATGGCTAATACATTAGGTAAGGGTATATGATAAATCTTTTGTTAAGAATAACACTCATATGAACCTTGCACATACAACTAATACACTAACCATTTTACTTTTCATCAACTCTTTTACTTTTTTCAAAAAGAAACTCTAAAAAATTGCAAAATTTCAAAAATACATAAAATTTGCAAAATATTTTCAGAACTCCCTAAAAATTTGCAAAACATTTTGAAAATCCTATAAAAAGTTTAAAACCAAATAATGTCTTCACAAAAACATTTCCTTGCATTGCATGAACATTTTTCTGAATGATTTTGACAACTGAACAAGTCCAAATAAAATATGATGATTTGAGTTTGGTCTAGACTTTACTCCACTTAATTTCAAAGGAACCTGTTAAGGACTAGAATTGAGATGCTTCAAGTCACTTTGGCTTAATTATTTAGGTTCTATGAGACCATGTTCATGAATAAATTCAATGTGACTAACTATAACCCTTCATGTCATCTGTACGATTCTTGAGATAATGACTTTACACGAAACCTCGCATTCAACACTTAGCTCAACCAAAATAGCTTGTTGAAAAATACATGAGTCTAAGTCTGGACGATACTTGGATGCTTCATCAAGGGTTGCTCATGAACCATTTTTGGGATTTTTGAAACCGATACATTGACATGTATTTTCTTTGGTAGAATGGACATCTAATGACTGGAGATTGGATTGAAATAAAGCTTCGAATGAGGAATGGTCTCCTAGGACAATTTTTCAATATTCCAAAACATAGGCGGAACAAAATATACTATATCCGTCGAGGCAAAACAAGAATGCAAAGCAATGCCATACAAAGAAGATATACAAAAAGAAGCCGATACAAAAAATTCCAAAAATTTTGAGCTTCATAAAAGAATTGCCTCTTTGTTTAGACATGGTCACACTGGTTGAGCTTCACAAGGAAATGTGACTAAGCTGGTCCATTTCCACTTCTTTTCTCCTTCTTGTAGCTTCTCCCAAGTTTGTTGTGCACTAGCATGAAGTTGGGCTTAGAAGGGAAATATTCGTCTCCCCTAGGATAAATTACCATAGGAGGAGACAACTGTAGAGTCCAACTATTTATTTGGGAAGAGCTAACACAATTCACACACCTGGTATCTATCTTTTCAAGATTACAAGAGTATACATGTGAAAGAACTGTTCTGACTAGGCTTTTGAGTTGAACTGGATAGAGGAACATAGAACCTAAGGGTTGTTGAGTTACAAATACTAACTTGAACATCGGTTCCAAACACACTAACAATCTGAAGGTCATAACTGAGCTCCGAACTTTGATTTTGTAAGGACAAGTTTGAAAATCATAATCATTCTACCTTCTTTATTTTCCATTTATTTATTTTCTCTATTGCATCACTTATTCTCCTAATACATGTAAATACAGCTAACTTGTATAGAGGGGTGATGAATCACTAGATAAATACATGTAAATACAGCTAACTTGTACAAATTAACATACGGACTATTGTCTGAAAATAGTACATAAATACCTGTATTTAAACACAAAATAAAAGAACAAAGAAAAGAAAATAAAAATAAAGGAAGTATTGAAATTCTGACTGATCCTAAACCTCGAGACTAAGTCAATATTGACTTGGTCGACAAGGAATAAAGTATGAGGAGATAAGGACAAATAAATACAGTTACACTATCACCTAGAAAACCTAGGTGCCCAAACTCTACACATATAGTTGAAACTTACACTAAATTATACACACTCTTACAAACTTCAAATAAAGATATTTTACAAAACATATACATAAAAATACACAGAAAAATACAAAAATAATTGCACATGAAAATAATGCACTATACAACTGGGATAGATAGATGAAAAGGCCGCAAACAAAACTTTATAGAGTAAAATATTTTCCATACAAGTTCAAAATTGCAAACTCACCTTTGTTGTTCATAAAATTAAATTACTATTTTATGAAGGTGGATTCATTTAAATTGGAGTTATGATACAAAAGTTGACTTTTTGGGTCCTGTTGTATTATGGGGAAAATGGGGCTGCCCTCACAACATTTTCTCGCATTTTTTTTTATTTTTTTGCAAAATATCACCACGTATATTCATCTATATATATCTCCAATATATCATTCGAATTTCGTCAGAAATGAAGACTCTTATGCACTTCATCTAGAACATGTATTTTTAATGGTCTAAATATTGTTGCAATCGACTTGTCCTAGATGGAGGGCATAGGAGTCTTTGTTTCTGACAAAATTCGAATGGCATATTGAAGGGATACATAGAAGAATATACATGATGATATTTTACAAAAAAACAAAAAATTACGGAAAAATGCTGAGGGGCAGCCCCATCAATCCCTTGTATTATATACATATACATTTTATGTATTTAATTTATTCCTTAACATTTTCACTTTTTTTTATTTTTAAATATTTGTAAATATTATTTAAATAATATTTAAAATATAAACATAAAAGGAAACCATCAAAAATTCATTATAATGAATAAAGTAATAGATTATATAGGTATACTATACATATGTTATACATACCCATAATAATTCTTGTATACAAATAAAATTAGAAAAATAAAATAAAAAGATTCTAATACATATATAAATATATTATAAATATAGAAATTATGTATATAATAATAAAATATAAAATACAAAATAAAAAGTAAATACAAAAAACACAAGTACTTATACGTATAATTATATTTGTAAAAATTAACACCTAATAAATAGGTTGATAGAATTGAATAAAAATCACCTAAAATAGTACACAAATAAGAAACAACTATCATGTTTTAAGTTTTATTTAATAAAGTCATCTTCCATTTTATTTTCGTTTTCTTTTTCTTTCTATTTTTGTTTTATCTTGTAGTGTCTAACGTGTACTAATGAGGAGGTGGTGTTGGCTGACATAGATCAAATGGCCCACCCCCTCTATGGATCAGTCCGTCCATAGTTTTTTTCCCTATTTTCGTCAAATTTTCTGGCTCACTACAAATCTCTTCTGCCCTCGCTATGTTCTTGTGATTGTTTCCTACCTCTGATCCATCATGTTGATCAAGAGTTGGCGCCGGTCAACCTTCGATTCAACCAAAAATCTTAGGCGAATACCCTTATTTGAACATATTATATATAATATCTCCTCCACCCGATTTGAAAATTTAATCATTCACATGCTTCTTTTTTCCTAAAAAATCATTATTAAAGCTTACCCTTCATGATAAGAAGCGGAGCCTCCTGATTTGTGGTGCAAAGGAAGGGTGGAGGTGATGATTCACCATCGCTGGAGCTATATACTGGTGGTTCTGCTCCCAGCCTCCCCAGGCACATGAGCCTCTTCTTTTATTGATTTTTTTATTCTTAGGAGTAGTATTAACTAAGATTTGCCTTTAATTTTATTTGATTTGGTTTATTTTAACTTAAAAGCATAAATCATAGTTCGCTAAGGCTCTAGGCTCCAGCCCATGAACACCTTATTTTTTACCATTGACCGCCCATTTGACCATCCCCACATCTTGACCCATCCATCTTCTATCACCCCAACCCATTATTCAGCCCCGATCTTGCTCAGATATGGGATTTAGTGCTCATCCTTCATCAGTCGTTGGAGCACCTCCACAATCCCATTCCAGACGATCTTTTTGCTCTCATGTGGGTGGAGAAGCTCCTCCCTCGAGCCCTGAAGCTTCTGTTGTAGGCCTAGGCACGGAAGTACTCTATCTAGGAGTCCAATCACTTCAGCCTACAACCCTAGATGTCTGAGTTCGTCTCTGACTTCCCAGACCTCTATCGATGAGGTCTGGATTTTTGTGAATCATCCACTAGCTGTGGAACACTTCAAGGAACGTGTAGAACATCTTAGTAGTGAGATAAACCGTCAACAATGAGCATGAGGCTCAATCAAAGCACAGCTCTCAGGATCGAACGAAAACCTCTCATCAAACAACAATTAACCCACAATGTAGATCAAGCAGTGCAAAATAAAAATGTGGAGTTAAAATTTATTATAACTCTACAAATAATGTGTATAGGTGTGTGTGTAGAGGTTGAACACAGGGAGCAAGGGGAATAAAGCCCAAAAATTGGCAAAAGACAATGATTTTTTTTGTTTTTAATGTGATTTTTTATTTTTAGTGGATTTTAAATATTTATTTTTTTGGAATTTTTAATTTATAAATTTTTATATTTTTAATTTTATAATTTTTATATTTTTTATATTTTTCTAATTTTTATTATTTTTAATAAATGGAATATATATAAGGTATATAAATAATACAGTGACTATAATATATAAATAGGATATAAATAAATAAATGTAATATGGAAAAAATAAAGAAAATACCATAGGTACTGTATTTTTTATTTTTTAACGGGCAATAAAAATTGTTGGGATTTTAATAATTATAATAATAGTAATAATATAAGTAAAAATATCTATAAATATAAATTAAAGGCTAGTATAGATATAAATATATATATATATATATATATATATATAAATACTCAAATTGTACAAAATAGAATATTTTTGTATTTTTTATATTTTGATCTATTTTTATGATTGTTATCTTATTTTTTTGCTAATTTTTATTTTTTAATTGAATAAAGAATAAAAATAGCGAAATAGTTAGTAATAATATATAGCGAAATTGTTTTTAATTTCAAAAATAGCTAAATATCTCTTAAATTTCCAATACTCATTTTAGTATGTAATATATAATAAATAAGATACAGAAATAGAAAATGCAATTTTTGGATTTTCTAATGATTTTTTTATAATTTGTTAGGGTTAGAAAGGGTTTGTAATTTTTTGGTCTTTGTTTTGTATTTTTTAGTGATTGTTGGTCTGTATGTGCAAATACAATAATAAATAACTCCTATTTTTGTAGAATTTTTCAAAATATTTTTCTAATTTTTATGGTTTTTCAAATGTAAACATGGAATAAATGCAATATTTTTTGATTTTTAAATATAGCAAACTATTGTAATTGTCCATGCATAAAATATATGTGATCTAATATGCTATTAAACACTTAAAATAAATTTCCTACATTTTTTAAATTCAAAAATGATATTTTTAATGCAAGAAATACAATAAATAAAAATGCAACACTTGCAAGGACTGAAATGCAATTAAAAATAAATAAAAATGCATTTCATAATAAAATTCCAAAGTCAAGGGGTCTCTACATAATTTTCCCATGAATATTTAAATCATACAATGCTGGTAGGGGTATAATTGCAATTTATGAAATATGATAGGGAACACATGCAAATTTTCCAAAATGTTTTGAACTATATTCCAAAATTAAGGGACTAAACAATACCACCAAACTTCTGGGAGTTCCCTGCAAAAAGCCCACCACCTCACGTGTATGGGCATGTAAGGTGATGTGGTAAGGGACCAAAGTGAAAATACCACAAGTACAAGGTTCTACACGCAATATTACAGAAAATATAGAACTGAAGATAAATGTTTATAGACTAAATAAGAAAATACAAAAATGGGAAAGAAAAAAACCCGCTAAGGGGTGAGGTGACGGCTCAGATCCTTCCACTTATCCATGTGTCGCATCATGAACGGTGGATGACGGTTCGATGATGGACGCCTGGGATTAGATCTTGGATGTCGATCTAATGGCGAGGCGTAGCGGCATCCAACGATTGCTGCTTTCCTGGAGGAGCGACCTTAATCCGACATTGGAGAGACGACTTAGAAGAACTGGGAAGAAGCTTGTCTCCTTCAAGCTCCGATATGCTCTCCAAGGCATCTTCAACCCCTTGGGATGCTCTCAAGTATCCCAAAACATTGCTCATGATGGTATGCGCTGACTAGAAGCTTCAAAAGGCTCCGAGGAACACCAGAGACGTCCCAGGTGGTCGACGAAGGCAAGTGATCCAGGGATCTCTGATTGGATCAAAATCGACCCATAAAAGGGTAATCGAGCCTCTAGAACCTACAGAAAAATGAGGGAAGTCAGGCAGAGACCTCCGATGATGAGGTAGAGTTGGAGGTCTGATCTCTTGATTTAGACAATATCAAGTTGTATGAAGGTGCGTGGGATGGAATAGAAGCGATATGAAATGAAGTGGAGACATTAGGTGAGTTAGAGGATGGTTAGGACATGACGAAAAAGGTAGACAGAGCTCAGCTCCAGTGAACTACGAATCTTCGATTTTACACAAAATAATTCTAAACTAAATGAAAATTATATGCTAACCTACCCTAATCTAAGTTATAGGAACAAAAAGAAAAGTTAGGCTAGGGATCTACCTGCCGGAGAAGGGAGACTGGTCAGAGCTCCGTCACAGAAGGCGGGCAAGGCGTGAGTCACGAATTGGAGATCATTTCCTCTACTAAAGATGACTGGGATGGTCACCTGATGTTACTAGGGAACGTAAGCACAGAGAAATCGAGGGATTTCAAGGCCGGAGGCGGGGGGCCGAAAGACAAATGAGGGTTGGCAACTTATTTTTATATATGGACCCTTTTACCGATGCTCTCAATCAACACAACAATCCATCATTCGAGGAATGATCTGGGCGTGAAAGATCATGGAAAGAGGAATCATAGTCATGAAGAGATCAAGCAAAAATGGAACAAGCCTCGAGCAGGAAAATGGAAGGAATCGAGGAGGTCAACGAGTTGCAGGACTAGGGTACATGGGTGGCTCTGTTGACTAGCGGGTCAATCGAGGTCCGCCCATTATTGGGTCACGTCACCCACTATGTGACAAAATAGAAAATAAAATCTAAAAGAAAATAAAAGAAAATAATAAATGATTTATTTGTTTTTTGGTTAAAACATACAAAATATGTATCATTTTACGTAGTATTTTAGTCTGATTTTTATTTATTTTTTCGAGGTTATTTGGTATATGTTGTGTTTTAAAGGTATATTTATAGGTATATTTACCTATATATTAGGTACTTTATTTTTATTTTATATTTTAGATTTTATTATTTTTTATACATAATTTAAATATGTATAACTTATTTAATACATATAAATATATATTTTTATATTTTTCTAATGTTATATGTATACTTAAATAAATATATGTATTTTTATATAGGTATATGTATATATAATTCATCTATGTATTTTTGTTTACTTATTTATTTTATGGTATTTTTAGTGATTTCCTTTAATCTAATTATGTACATGTATTATAAATAATATTTACAAATTAAAAATATAAAATTATGAAAAATATAATGAATAAATAAAATGATTATTTTATTTTGGTGTGATGTACGATAGGGGTCCAAAATCTAACTTTTGCATCTTAACTCCAAATTAAATGAAATCATCTTCAATAAATAGTTTATTAAATATTACATATATATAAAGGCGAGTTTGGAGAATTTTGAGTTAATATGGAGAAGATACATGTATGTAAAGTTTGGATTTTGGGTTTTTTATTCTGAGTGTATAAAGAACATTGTTCATTATTTTTATATGGAATAAATTTTGCATTTTTCTATGTATTTATATCTACAACTTTCACGTACAATGTTTATTGATTTTATGTATCAATAATAAATAATAAAATAGGTACGAAAATGACTTATTGGATAACTAAAATTAGGGTTTTAATGGTTTATTGGCCCTTATCTACCCCTGCTTTATTCCTTGTTGACCCTGTCATCATGGTTCTTAGGTCTTGGGGTTTCGAGTCATACTATATCTATGGTTTTTCATTCTTTTTCTTTTCGTTATTATTTTATTTTGGCTTTAAATAGAGTATTTTATACAATATTTATAGTGTAAATAAATCGATGTGATTTTATGCAATATAATGTTATATACATGCATTTAGCTAGGGTCTAAAGGCCAAAATGAACGAATAAAGATCATGAAATGGATATTCATCGCTGGGAAGTTCTCCCATGTTCTTTTAGGGGAGCTCAACATTGTTGGATAAAGCGCCCCGCTCCAGGTGTACAGGAACCGCCCGATTGCATGCCAGAGGACCGTCAGATCTGAGGGTGGGATCGAATCCCCGCCCTCCATCGTCGAAGTGGCATCAACCATTGAGGATGCCATGAGCTTAAGTGAATCAATCAACATCATCCCCTAACGCACGTAGGGGTATTTTGCAACCTTTCCCCTTCGCCATTTTGTATTATTTTTTAGTTTACAAACTTTCATACGTAGTTGTAGCATTCTGTAATATTTGTACTAAGGACCCCGAGCTTTCTTGTATTTGCAAATTAGTCTATTCCAATCATCTCACGTGCTTGTGCGCGTGAGGGGGTAGGACTTTTACATGGACTCCATCGGACTGTTGTATATTTATTTTTGGTCTAGAAACTTTGAATATTAGTTGAAATATTTTAGGTAAATTTGCATGTTTGGTCCTGTTGTTCTAATTATTTCCATGTATACCTTTTTAGTGAGGAATATATTTTATTATTTGGAAGAATTTCATGTATGCCCGTGGACTTCTTTAAACCATTATTAAATGCTCTGAACTTTCTAAAAAATACAACCTGGTCCATGTGTTATAGATTTAATTTTGTATTTATATTTTGTTGACTAAGAATATAATTTTACATCTAACAATTATGGGAAAATTATTTTAAGCATTGGAACCCTATATTATCACATATAGTTTTTGCAAGGCAATTCATTTTTTTTTCTTAATTAATAAAAAAATCATTAAATTCAGATTTTCTACTATTTAGCATTTAAATATCCATAAAAATTATAAAATATTTAAAAAAAATCAAAAAATCATTTGTGTTTCGTTAACTATATTTTATTTTTGAACCAAATATTTTTTCAAAATATTAAGAAAAACTCCTAAAAGTCATAAAATACATAAGAACTTACAAAATTTCTAAAAATGCATAGAAAAATCAGAAAAATATGAGTTAAGCTTATGAATTTTCTTTTATTATCTTGTATTTAGGAAATTTGAAATTAAGCTCGCTCAGATTTGATAGATATTTATTAATCCCATTTCAAATTCACGTATTTATATTTCCTTTATTTTGTGTGATACCTTATTTAAAAATCAATAAAAATATCAAAAAAATCCAAAAAACATAAAAAATAGATAAAAATTTATGAAACCCAAAAACATTTAGTTTCTGAATTTTTGTTTTTTTGTTATATTTTAAAAATCCAAAAACATGTCATTTCTATTTCTTTTATAAATAGTATATATATTTATATTATCCTATATTTTATTTTTTAAAGATCAAAATTAAAAAATTGCAAAATTAAAAACCTAAATAAATAAATAATAAAACCCATAATAACATTTTAAAATTAAAAGTACAAAAATTCCTAAGTTGTCTATTCTTTTTTGTTGCTTTATCTCGTGTGCTTTTTTGTGGTTCGACCCCTACTACTTGTCATCTATACACATTTTTGTAGGGTATAATAAATTTTAACTCACCTAATTTTGTTTCTTAATTATTATTGTGGGTTAAGTATTGATTGATTTAGATTGTCGAGTGCTGAGAGGCGAGAGAGGCACCGATACAACGATTGTAACTTGTCTGACACCGCATGCCTTCCAAGACTAGAAGTTAGACACCTCATCGGACCATCTCATCAGTTACAAGGAAGAAAGGGTGTTAAAAATTCAAAAAGGGGGTTCTAGGTTTATTTATAGACATGGCTATGAAGCTCCAATGGTCATGAGATTGCCACTTGATTCGCTAAAAATTGGATGATTAAAGATCTTGACGATATGAAGGGTAGTGTGGTGCATGATTTCAATGAAGGAAGTATGGTGTCTTGAGCATTGGATCATTGATGAAAAAATGGAGAAAGTGCGAGGTAGGCGAGAAGAGTGCATTCTGACATGGGTGGTTGAAAGGGCATACAATTGACCCTAGGTCAACGTTGCGCTCCCATTGGCCTAGCTAGGACCGCTAGCGGATAAAATATCCAAGAAAATCAGAAATAAAAGAAAATAAAATATAAAATGAATTAATCTAATAAAATAAAAAATATAAAAGTTTTATTGTTGTATCTACCATTTTATGGATATTTTTATTTATTTTTACAACCTTATTTATTAGGTGTTAATATTTACAAGTATATACATTACTATATTTACCTATATTTTAAATATTTTATTTTTATTTTGTATTTTAAAATTTATTATAATATATACATACTTTATATATTTATAATATATTTTCATAATTTTATTATATTTTTCTAATTTTACTTGTATACTTAAATAAGTATGTGTATATACATTATTGGTATAATATACATATATAGTTTATTACATTATTTTTTAATGTATTTTTAATACTTTTATTTTGTGTTTATATTTTTTATATATTTTAAATAATATTTACAAGTATTTAAAAATGTAAGAAAGGCAAAACTATAAAGAATAAATTAAATGAATAAAATATGCTGGTAGACAGTACAATGGGACCCCAGAAAGTCAGCTTTTGTATCTTAACTCTATTTTTAACGAAACCACCTTCATTAGATATATAATTTAATTTTATGAACAATACAAGTGAGGTTGATGAATTTTGAGCTTGTATCGAGAAGATATTGGTCTGTGAACTTTGGTTTATGGCTTTTTCATCTATGTGTCCCAGTCACTTTATGCGCTATTTTCTTGATAATTAATTTTTTATTTTTCTATACATTAATATGTGCATGTTTCATGCTGAACAAATCTTTATTTTAGGTGTGTAATATGAATAATAAATATATGAATATTGAGCTATATGCAGTTAATAAAATTAGGGTTTTTGTTTATATTTTTGTATTTTTATTGGCCTTATCTCCCCTACTTTATTCATGGTCTACCAAGTCAATATTGACCTGATCTCGGGGTTTATGGTCATGCAGTATTTACAATACTTCATTCTTTTTCATTTCTTTTCCTTTATTCTTTTTATTTTGGAATTAAAAACCTATATTTATACAATAATTATATATTAATGAATGTTATTTTATACAAATTAATATTTTTTCATGCATTTAACTAGGAATTTAAGGTTAAATTAAAAGAATAACAGTGATGAAATGGAGATTCATCACTAGGTACCTACCTCGGTTGAGGCATAAATAGCATAGTTTAGATGCTATTTTCATTTCATAGTGTAGTGTTAGTATTAGATTCTAGTTTCCTGCTATAGAGTAGATTTATTTCCAACTTCTTCGTACATCAAAGAACTAATGCTCTAATGTAGAGAATTTTTCACCGGTCTTTCTAGTCAAACATGATTCGCAATTGCTGCGTGACAAAGTACACCTCTAATCAACTATCAACCAATAGAAAATTCAAATGATAAATGTGTGTGAGTTAAAATTTACTATAACTCTAATTATAAATGTGTATATAAGTAAGTAGGGTAGAGTATCTAACACAAAGCGGCAATACATGCTAGCAAGAATTATTATTTATATATAAATATTGAATAAATAATAATAGGTATTTGTACAATATTTACTCAAATAAAGAATGATTTAATTTTTGGATTTTTATTAAGTAAAAATAATCCTTTTTATATATTTAGATTTATATTTTTTAGATTTTTTATTTTTATTTTGTTTTTATAATTTTTCTAATTTTTATTTTCTTTTTAATAAGATAATATAAAAGTGTAAATATAACTATATATAGACTTATATAGGGTAAGACAATTATAAACACAACTAAATAACCAAAATTTTCAGAATAAAATATTTTATACTTTTTATATTATTCTAATGTTTTTTGTGATTTTTCACGAATTATTACTAATTTTTAGGTATTTTTAAAGTCCTAATACACAAATCAAGGACATTTAAATAGGCTAGATTGTTTTGAGATTTAAAAATGCTAAATAGGTTCAAAAATTTTCCAAACTAATTTTAATATATACTAGTATTTATAAATAAAAATAGAGAACAGAGAAATATTTTTGGTTTAGTGAAGATTTTTTATGATTTTTATAAGAATTTTGGAGATTTTTTATTTTGAGTGATTTTCTTTTTCTATTTTATGGATTTTTGGCCTGTAGGCACAAAACAATAGTAAATGAATACTAGTTTTTGGGGTACTTAAATATTATTTTATATTAGTTTTGGATTTTTAAAGCAAATAGGGAAAATGGCTAAAATGCAAAATAATTAATAGCGTTGAAGAGCATGCAAAGAGGCACAAAATCCTTTTTTCATAATTTCTAGAACATAGATGGTACTTTTAAAAAATGGAAAACAAATACAAAATTCAATTGAACTAGTAGGGGTATATTTGTAATTTAAAAAAAGTCAGGGGTCAATATGCAAAATACCCAAAAATTTACACCTAATATTCAAATTTTAAATATTAAATGGTAATTACAAAAACCCACAAGGATAAAAGTGCAAAATGCTTAGATCACGTGGGCAGCCACTTAAGCTCAACAGGCACGAACCAAATGGGAATATCTAAAAACACAGGGGCCTCCTTGCAATTATCCCACAAAATATTAAACGTATTAACTATTTTATAGGACTAAATAAAAAGACAACAAAAATTGGGGTATATGAAATTTACCTCTTAAAGGCGCTGATCTAGCGGCCGATGTTTCTTCACTCGATGCGTGGCGCGCTCTCCTTGCACGATGACGCTTCAGTTGGACGTCTGAAATTAGATCCCAGGTGGGGATGCGACGGTGGAGTTGTTCTTGATCTGACGTCTCCTGTACGCCTGGGGTAGTGATGCTTTATCGAACGACACCAGACGGGTCTCAAAGAACAAGTGAAGAACTACAACCCGACAAGTTTGGATCTGCAATTGTGTGTGCCTCTAGCCTCTTTCTTGCTAAGGAGGTGCTCAAATAGTTCGTGGGAGTCCTCCATACCTGGTGAAGCCTCCAAAAAGCTCCATGACCCAGTGATGGGGACCTGGTGTCGTGAAGCAGAGGGGGCCTGGAGGTCCTGTGCTTGAGGAAATCATCCCTCAGATCGGCCCTTTTAGGAGATATACCTGCATAGAAATATCAAGGGGGCTTCGACGATGCTTCTTGGGTCGTTATTAGTGGTAATAAAAGGGGGAATGAACGTGGGTGGTCGAGGTATGTCGAGGGTGATGGACTTGGTCCTCGATGGTCAAGATCAGATCAGATCTGGGTGGATAAGGTGGTGTGAAGGGTGGAGAAGTGACAGAGACAGAAAATGGGATGGTCAGGCGACTCAGAACATGGGGTTCACAGCGACAAACAATGGCTAGAGCTCTAGAGCCCCGACGAAGTTAAGATCCTAATCCTAGGCTAGAACAAAGATTAAAACATAAAATAAAATTGCAAAAATGACAGAAGAGAACTAAATCTACCTAAGAAAGATGGAAAGGATACCTCAATTTGGCCAGAGCCAGAGAGACCGATCTCACGGTGGAGCACCATCAGAGATGGTTGGGAACCACTCCTACGCCACCCTCCTCGTTGCAAGATGGCAGGGCAAACTCGTTGTCGCCACGCTCGAGCCCTTGGGCACAAATTGTGGGGTGAAAGCGGAGTAAAAGGGACCAACTCGAGAGAAAGGAGGCAGAGGGGGTTATGTACATGAAAGTGATGGGGAGACTTCGCCTAGTGTTTATGGGTGAATCGAGAATGCAAATCCCTAGGTGAGGAGTCGGCGAGGATCCTGGATGAATAGGGAGAAAATCTTATGAAGGATGTATAAGGCCTCTAGCAACGTATCGTGATGTAAAAAAATCAAGAAGAGAGGGGGTGTAGCTGTTTGACAGGGTTACGCTTGGAGTCAGAGGAGTTGACTCCATGTCAACGAGAGAAGACCTCTCATTGGTCCAGCCAGGTCACAAGAAGACAAAACAGATTTTAAGAAATATCAAAATGAAAATAAAATAATAAATGAATTAGATAAATAGAAGTTATAACATAAATTTTGTATATTATTTTATGTAGTATTTTAGTCTTATTTTTATTTATTTTTATGGATTAATTTATTGTGAGTTACTTTTTACAAGTATAAATATAGGTTTATTTAACTATATTTTCAACATTTTATTTTTATTTAGATTTTATTATTATATATACATAATTCATATAATTATAACTTATTTAAATACACTTAAGTACATTTTTATTTTATTTTTTGAGTTTATTTATACACTTTATTAAATATAGGTATAAGTATAGTGTATTCATCTATGTTTTTTTGTATCCTTATTTATTTTAGTGTATTTTTATGGTTTTATTTTATTCTAATTATGTATATGCACTATAAATAGTATTTAAAAAATTATAAAAATATAAAATAATGAAAAATATAAAGAATAAATAAAATTAATATTTTATTCAAGTATATTGTACAATAGAGGTCCAAAACCTAACCTTTGCATCTTAACTCTAAATTTAGTGAAACCACCTTCATTGAATAGATAATGAAACTTTCTATACAATTAATGGTGATTTTGATGAATTTTGATTTCGTATGGAGAATATATGGGTCAGAGAAGTTTAGGTTTTGGATTTTTATTTTGAGTGTAGAACGTACATTGGATATTATTTTAATGTGAAATAAATTTTGTATTTTTATATGTATTTTTTCCTACAACTTTCATGTACAGAGTTTCTTGATTTTATGAATAAACAATAAAGAATAAAATAGGTCCCAAATAGGACTTATTGAAGAATAAAAATTAGGGTTTTTATTGACTTTATTGGCCCTTATCTCCCCATACTTTATTCCTTGTCGACCCGATCATCATGATGCCTAGGTCTCGGGGTTAGGGTCATAAAATACCCTTGGCATTTTATTTATTTTTCTTTTCTTTTATTTATTCTTTTATTTTATCTTTAAATACAATATTTTATACGATATTTATAAAATAAATAATAGATGTTAATTTATGCAAAATAATGCTATTTACATGCATTTGCTAGGGTTTCAAGGGCCAAACTGAAAGAAAAAGGTGATGAAATGGAAATTCATCACGCTCTGACCATTGTCTTTACTATGTTGCATCCTAATTTCGACTTGCCTAATAATTCCATTATGTTCCCTAACACCTGCTTCATTTAATCAATCATCAAGCCAAATCTGAACTTGCACAGATCATGGGATCAGTCTCCTTCCTCCTTTATCGCTAGAGGCCCGTCCCACCCTTCATCTTTTTTTGCAATTTTGTTCCATTTTATGGGTCGAGGTCATGCCCTCGAGCCTAGATCCATTTTGTGCAGGTCAAAGAGCTTCAAGGCTCCACCTATAGCCGATTTGAAGGCCTGGAACTCATCCCAGGTCAGCCAAAGCTTCAAATAACCCATGTCTCTCTTAGAAAGACCTGGAGCCTTTTGTAGTCCACCACCTGGTGCGAAAAACTGATGGGAGCTTTTTGAACCTGATACAACTGAGGAGCAAGTTCTAGCCGATCGAAGGTCAAGGGAAGACTTGTTCTTCCCCATTCTTTGTCCTATCTCCTCCACAGTCAGATGAGACGCCTCTGCTAGTTATTTTCTCAACCATCAGATCAAGGGGCGAAGTGGAGCGCTCATGCACTAACGTATGCATTTAAGTGATCTCAACAAAGCCCTCGGCTTGTATGCATTATTGGTTATATTGCAACCCTACTCCTGTGCCTTTATGTATTACTATTTAGTCTTGTAAAAATGATATTACTTGTAATATTTCTTGTGTAAATAATATATTGGACCACGAACCTTCTTGATATTGCACTTTGATTCTTCTGCCTCGTGTGATGTGCCACGTAAGACGATGTGAATATTGCATGTGACCCCTTAATGTTCTGAACATATTATTAAATGGATGTTTAGTTTTTTATTAATTGTGAATAGGTCCCTGTCAGCATAATATTTTATTTCTTGTATTTTATGTATATTAATTATTTTATTTGTTCCAAAAATGCTAGGAAAATTATTTTAGATGGTTGATAACTTATTCTTTCATGCACACATTTATTTATGCATTTAAATTATTTTTACTAATTTTAAAAATACAAAAACATGCATCTAATACCATGTTTAAACATAAAAATCCACAAAAATTGCAAGAACTTTTCTAAAATTTCCAAATAATGTATTATATATATTATTATATATTCTACCTCATATCGAAAAATCATTGAAAAGTATGAAGTATAAGACATAAAAATCACAAAACCCTAAAATCATTATAATAATTAGGAAAAATTCAAAAAAATCCAAAAATATACCTTCCTATTTGTAACTTTTCTTTATTATATATACTATACATTAAAAATAGTTTTGTATTACTTTGATTTATTAATATTTGTTAAATCCAAAACTATCTCAGATATTTAATATATTTACTATTTATACAATTAATTACTTTAAAAATCCATAAAAAATAGAAAACTCTATTAAAATTATAAAAAATTGAGAAAATTGTAAAAACACAAAAAAAACCTTTTATTTTTTTGAAATAATTTGACTTATTTATAGACATAAATATCTATATTATCTATTATAAACATAATAAGGTATAACATCTAATATATTATATATAATTATATAGATCTTATTTTCAAAATAAAAAAATTAAAATTTAAAAAAATTAAAAATATAATATAAAATTTAAAAGAAAAAGATAAAATAAAAATAATATAAAACCACTAAAAATCCATAAAATTTAAATATAAATAAAAAATCCACATAAAAACAAGGAAAGATACGAAAATATAAAAAATACTTATTATAAATTAAATTACTAATAATCACTACCCACCATTTTCTTCAAGTGTTCGATACTCAGACAACTTGCACCTATACACATTTCATTCCAAGTTATAATCAATGTGACTCACACAAATTTAATTGGTTTATCTATTTGTGTGTTAGTTGTTGTTTGAATTAGAGGTTGATCAACACAACGATTACCGGCTTGGCTTGTTAAGTCGGCAGACCACATCTCTATTCAACAACCACTGAATAAAGAATATTCAGTATTCGAGAGAATATTCAGAATTATCCGATTAAGCATTTTTTTAATTATTTTAAATATGTCTAACACACACACACACACACACACACATATATATATATATATATTCTTAAATATTTATACATACATGGTCATCAAATAATAAGAATCAAAGATAAAAAGTGCCAGTTAACAAGTTCCATATATGGAGCTTCAACATTTGTGGTGATACCGAGATAAACGAGAACCTTTAAAAATCAAAAATAGGAAAAAAATTATAGAAAAATCGGTAGTATGATCCAATTGTCAGCCGAATATTTAACTGAAGGCTGAAAATTGATCGAATATCAATAATCTATTTGGTCACCCACATAATAAGAACATTCGGTTGAGTATTTTGTCTATTCAACCGAACATTGCAACAATGGCTGCTATAAATCTATCCAACAATCCCGTCCTACATGATAAAATCAAGCATGTGAAGATTGATTGTCATTTTATGGGAGAATGAATTGATGTTAAGGATATTATTATGCCATACTAAAAACTGAAGATCAAGTAGCAGGCGTCTTCACCAAGGGGCTTTCCACAAGTAGCTTTGAAAAGAATCTAGGCAAGTTGGACATGTATAATCCCATGCCCAACTTGAAGGGGAATGTTGAGTTGCTTTATATGGATAAATTGTTCATAGGTGAAGATCTATTTACCTATTTAGAGACTCTTGTATAACTAACCACACCTTACGTTTCGTATATGGAAAAGAAAAGATAAGCATGGTTCAAGGAACCTTCCCACTGTGATTTTTCCATTCTATCCTGAATGGTTTCCACGTTAACCATTGTCTAAGTTGTTTGCTTGAGTTTCTACACCAACACCAAGGAAGTAACAATGGTTACCATTGGATGCATTCCTCTGATTGGAGACAAGTTAAAAATTGTACTCTAACTTCGACACCCTATTCAGATGTTGCAGAAGGCCCTTTATAGTCGGATCAGCCAGAAAGGGCACCTGCATGTGCTCCATAATCAAACTCCAAATGTTACTGCCAATGCTCCGCAATATCTTGGTAAGATTCCCATCACCCAACTTGCTGCAGAAGCCTTTTCAGGCTTTCCCATAACCTCAATTTAATGCTCTGCCAATCATTTATATACTATATTTAAGTTCTTTCCTTTCAAAAAGTCAAAAGGATGCAGGCCTTGTCAACTTCAATCTTTAAAATACCTTGGAAAGTTGGCAGTTTATATTAACTCAATAAGATTTTTTATATCATTGCATTCAATGGATCCTTTATTTATGTCTAAAATCCCAAGCGGATTATAAAAATATGGCCTTGAGTTGGATCTGTCATGAATTATATCCGAGTTGGACTTAAATAATCCTGCAGTTTGGCTACGGATTTTACTAGTTATTTTCGCTTTATCCCAAATTTTCTTGCAAGTATCATCGAAAGGCTTTCTCTACATAAATATATGGCGTTATTTGGTCCAAATCAACTTTTCTAATGCAGTTGCACGTTTGCCTTCAGAATCTCTATTATTGGCATCCTGAGGACATGTATACGACAATCCTTATTTCGTTGATCTCATATTCCAACTGCAGGGTATAGAACATGTCCTCCACACATGTGAATAAGCTTCCCTTCCTCAGATTTTCCATCTTGCCTGCACTCGCTGCACGGCCCTCCCCTCCCCCGGTTAAGTGATCTCCTTCTCCTTACTGAACTCCTTACTGAACAGGCATCAGTTCCACATTGAGCAGCATCCCCCAGTGTTGAGTTGAGAATTTGTGCAAGATTTATCTACTCTCTAATATTTGCACATGTGTTTAGTCACACATCATCTATCGAGAGGAAGTTTTGTGTAAATATGGCAAAGGTATGCGGCCTACACTTTCGATAACTATTAGGCCGCTTCTCCCATGGAGTAAGGCAGACAGTCGACCGTCCCAAATCACGTAAATCATGATTTGATATCATTGCTATTATCTTTATTCTTGATTATCGTTTTCAACAAAGGGATCAGAGCCGACAAAGGTTTCCTCTAGTTTTGTCCAGGCTTACAGCCAGACAAATAAAGGCAAGAAAAGTTAAATAGTTGTTTGTTTTTGCATGAATCTAGACATCATTGTGTAGAAGCCTCCAACTGGCAAGGGATCCGAGTCATCTCAATGTTCTTTTCCCACTCTGTTTTGCAGAGGGAATTTTTTATATGGTGATGACATGGATGATGTTTAAATTTATGCCAATCACAGAAACACACATAAATATTAGTTTACCAGTTGGAAACTTTAAAGACAGAAAGTTCTGTTCGGTATGGTTTGTGGGTTGGGAATATTGTGCACCCAAGTTCATCCATATCCATCTTACTGATGGCCCTGTAAGCTTAATCTTCCGCATCAAGCCTTGAGGAATCTTTGAAATATAAAAGTTGGTTGGCGCGTAACAGATCGGAACTCCTTCAGCAGGAAACATCTCTTGGGAGCACCAATCGCATCGGGATACTCCCTTACTCAAAAGATAGTCTGCTTCAGGAGAAGCTCCATCTCATTTTTCGTATCCGAAAGTTGGCATCACTGATTAGGAGGACTGCGATACGACGGAGTGTTCGTTGAGATTTGATTTGCAGTTAACGGCTCTTTCACACAGATGTGGAATGCCAGTATTCCCTTTCACCTCACCATGCTGGATGGCACATCTCAGAATTACAGCCAGAGCTCTTCCGATCCTTGCGCTTTACTGCTTCGCCGATCTGAGCAGCCAGCTCTTGCTTCTCCTGGAATGACTGAGTCGGCTATGAGTTGTGCTTTGTCCAATCCAGCAATCTACTACATGACCGATCAACGCATTAATTGTTCTCGTATAGAAAATCAACCTGGCTGCATTCTTGCGATCACAGGCTCGCAAAAGAATCGATCAGAGATAGCATCACTGAAGCAACCAGAGCCTCAGTTTTCGGGGAGTTTCCCCAAGCTGGGCTATCTCCAAATGCAATCGAAGGGTACGCTTGAATCCGTCCTGAACTTCTCCACTGAGAAGTTCACCACTGATCAGCATAGGAGTTCTCAAGGAAATGAAATATGGCCTTGCATAAGTAGATCAGTGCTCATGAGCTCTACGGTTGATACTGCGATGATCAATCCATACGACGGTATTCGTTTTCCCGCAGTAAGCTCCCTCTGCATCCATCTTCTCAAAAAGTTTCTTTATCCAGAATTGAAGTACTCCTCTATCTAGTTGTTGATGTTTATGTTCTTCCATGTTCCATCACAAGGGTCGTGATTATCCACAGTGCATCCCACAGCAACCAAGCACGCAGAATCACCCAGAGATATGTCTCACGAAGAATTCAGCCAGTTTGACAACCACTTCTGGTGACGTTAATTTGACCGCGATTAAGACAAGAATCAGGTGGACGACGGAACTTCACGAGCGGTTCGTTGAATCCGTAAACCAACTGGGAGGTGCAGACAGTAAGTCAATTTCAGAACATTAATATTCATATGAAAAATAGTTTAATTTGTAATTGAATAATGGTTTAAATAGGAAAATGAATTCTTTATCCATGACTAATTGTTGTTCGCATGTAGAGGCAACGCCGAAGGGAATATTGAAACATATGTGTGCAGAAGGGCTAACAATATATCATGTGAAAAGTCACCTGCAGGTACGTTGGCTTATTTTCCAACCATTTTCGAATAAACTTGTTTCAGGAATTAATATGAACCTTGTGACTACTTATTGCAGAAATACAGATTAGCCAAGTATGTTCCAGAATTTGCAAAATGTAAGATATTTTTATCTTATATGCAGAATCGATTTTTTTCTATTTTTTTCGCATACTGGGAAATCTTGCAAAGGAAAGAAATATCCATGAATGACCTCCAGAAAATCAAAAAATTATTTGTTCCCAGCATCTGTTTACATCTAGTGCAGTTTGATGGTTGTCCTTTAACGTAAGTTAGATCGGGAGTAGAAATCCCCTTGTAAAAGTCAAACATGTTTGCATTGCCAAGGTGAAATTCAAATTCTTTCAGTTCCATTCCACGTAATGTGGAGTAACATCACTTTCCCTCAACTGTAAGATGTTAGTCTAATGCAAATAAAATGGAAAATCCTTAGATTATGCTATTAATTCATCGAAAAGATTACGATTGGAGGCCTATTGTTTGTAAACAATAGCCTTAATATCGTGTGCCTAAATCTCCTTGAACTGTCATTGTTGGAAAAGAAAAGAGCCCACCCATGTGTTTAGTACCCATGGGGGAGCGGTCACTGTTGAGTCTGACCGTGGGGCTATATAAGGAGCCCCACACCCCCTGTACTCATTGAGAACTTCAATAGAAGAAATGCCCAATTCAGGGGCTTCTCCCGTGGTTTCATCCCGCTCCTTCTAGAGTAGGGTTCCACGTTAAAATCTTTGTTCTTATTGTTCTATCTTTATTTCCGATTCCGCTTCGGCATTCTATTTTTCTACAGTCATGCTGCACCAGTGATTAGTATAAAAGCTATTTGATCAGTCAAAAGCGCAGTAGCCCATCAAAACTTCAGACATTAAACACCATGATAGAGTGGGATCATCATAACCATGCCTATTTTTTACTTGCAGACAAATCGAGCAAAACCTCCGCGAATGAAGTGCCGAATCTGGATCTAAAAACGTGCTGTAACAAAAACTTGTTTACCTCTGTAAAACATTTCTCGATAACAAACATGACCGTTTTTCTTAAATATTATTGCAGAAGCGTGCAAATTAAGGAAGCACTGCAGTTACAACTGGACGTCCAACGTCGCCTTCATGAGCAATTAGAGGTATGGAGATTCTTTTTCACTGTCCTGAATGAGGAGTGAGAGATATCTAATACAATAGCAAATGTTTGTGTGCTTTGCTTGATGTAAAAAAATTGGCCCAGGTTCAGAGAAAAATGCAGCTGAGAATAGAGGAACAAGGAAGACAACTGCAGAAGATATTTGAAGAGAAGCAGAAGACCAACTCGCGACCGCAATCTTGTGATGTAAATCGGAATTTTGCGGAATCGCAGAGTTCGGAAATCCGATCAGATGACCAGCTGACAGAATTTTACAGAATTCATACCAGTGGTCTAGGAACAGGATTGGAATACACGAATTTTTATCAGACTTCAGTTACTTCCCAAGCTTCAAAATGACAACAATAAGCGGCATCATGTAAATCTGCATTGCTATCTGATATCATGTTATCACTTTACTCAATAAGGAAAAGTCCAATCTATTCGGTAAATATTACCTGATCGTCTGTAATTAGCTTCATATATTTGCAAGCAGTGTGGCTTTCGACACGATTTCTTGGTTTCTTTGTTACCCACATTGTTAGTGTCTGAAATCCGTGGAACTACCTTTCGGTTTGTTTAAGTGAAGTCCTCCATAGTGCCATAATATGCACTATTTTGCATTTCTTTGTTTAAATTGTTAGTGAGATGAGCAGTCTTCTTATGCTTCGATTTTGTGGCAGTAGAAGAGGGACTGGGAAGATAACTCTGCAATTTCATTGCTTTTGTTTAGAAGATGAATAGATGAAAAGGATAGCTTATCGAGCCTCATTATCAATTTCATGCAAACGAGGAATTATTTTTGTTAACCCAAATGCCTCAAACAAATTGTTGGAAATTAGTTAAACCGAAAGGAGCAATTGGAATTTGGGTTGGGTTGAGTTGGATGTAATCCGTATTCATTCTATATGTACTGAGTTAGTTGGTGGATCTAATTTCTTGCATGCAACGTACCCAAACAATCCACAGTAAAACTTTGAGTGACAAGTTTGAGGCCAACCTAACCAGACCAGTATATATTATTATAGAATATTTGATTTCAAACCATATATATATATATATATATATATATATAGGATTTTTATCCAGAGGGCACTGTGCCCATTTTATATAAAATGAGCCCTTATTCCCAACTGTTGGATTTAATCAAGCGATCCCATGATTATAGGAACCACGATTGTAACCGCCACTTTTGTAAAAATGAAAATTAATTACATTCCTTAATTAGCAAATGAGTTATTTCTTCTCGCGTCATTTTCTATCGAGGGAAAAAACCCTTTCTTGTCATTCGCGAGAGCTTCGAGCGATTCTTTAATTGTAATCTGGATCAAAGGTATTTTGATTTGCAACTTATATTTTTTTTTATATTTTTCGTTACATGTTGTCGTTTCTAATATGTATTTAATAGGTTTGTGTATGGATAATTCGCGAGTAGATTTTGATCTTGATACGTATGATTCAACGATGAAAGACGACTTTGTTCATGGTTCGGAAAGTGAAGATTATTTATGTGAATTAGAAGATGAAGGCAATCTTTTCGATCTGATTGATGTCCACAAGAATTCTGGAAGATTAGGTATTTTTTATATATTTTATGTAATCATATGAATTTTATTTTCAAGTTGTTCATTGTATCATTGTAATTTTGAAATTCGTATCATCATCAAATTTAAATAAGCTCTAGTATTATATAAGCATCTTTTAAGTATCTGTAAGATCTCAGAGCAAACAAGTAATATATGTAAGATCAGATATCGTAGCACATGTAAACATCAGTAAGATTTTATATGACTTAAGTAATATTTTTATATTCAATAGTAATACTTGCAAAATAATCAGTAAGCACTAGTGTAGCAATGTAAGTATCAGTAAGATTTATTATGACATAAGTAATATTTTCATTTTCGATAGTAATATTTGCAAAAGAATAAGTAAACTCCTATGTTTCAGATGTATCAGTAAGTTATATGGTATCACGAAGTAATATTATCGATCTCATTAGTAATAACTGCAAAAGAATAAGTAAGTATCAACAAGCTATGTTATGACACAAGTAATATACATAAATTCAATAGTAGCACTAGTGTACCACATGTAAGTCTCAGTAAGCCTTATTATGACATAAGTAATATTTTCAGTTTCGATAGTAACTTTTGAAATAGAATAAGTAAGCTCTTATGTTTCAGGTGTATCAGTAAGTTATATGATATCACGATGTAATATTATCAAACTCATTAGTAATAACTGCAAAAGAATACGTAAGTATCAGTAAGCTATGTCATGACACACGTAATTTACATAAATTCAATACTTATACTTTAAATACGTAAGAACAGTAAACTCCAATGTTTCAGATGTATCAGTAAGTTATATGGTATCACGAAGTAATATTATCAAGCTCATTAGTAATAACTGAAAAAGAATAAGTAAGTATCAGTAAGCTATGTTATGACACAAGTAATATACATAAATTCAATAATAGCACTAGTGTACCACATGTAAGTCTCAGTAAGTCTTATTATGACTTAAGTAATATTTTCAGTTCCGATAGTAACTTTTGCAATAGAATAAGTAAGCTCTTATGTTTCAGATGTATCAGTAAGTTATATGATATCACGATGTAATATTATCAAACTAATTAGTAATAATTGCGGAAGAATACGTAAGTTCAGCAAGCATACTGATGCTTTAAATATGCATACTGATACTCTTTTTATGGTTTATTCTTTTAGTCAATGATGAATATGAAAGCGTTGAAGATTTAAATGATGATAATTCCCCTATATCAGCTGTTGATCCTGCTATTATCCCTCGAGAGGGTCTCTCTTTCTCAAACCTAAAGGAATGTGAAATGTTCTATGAGAAATATGCTACTGAACTTGGCTTTAATATTAGGAGGAGTAGCACCAAATATTGTTTTGATCGAAAAAACAAAGTTAAGAATCTTTCTTTTAAAAAATATGTTTGTTGGAAGGAAGGACAGTATGTTCAAAATGCAAAAAAATAAAGATATCATCGAGCCTGTCAGTGGTAGACGCAGAAGCTAATATTGATGGAATAGACAGCGAGGGTAGACGATGTGGAATAAGCCGCTGTGGTTGTAAGGCAAAGTTGTGTGTTAAATTAAATCAGATATCTAAACAGTGGGATGTGGTCTCATTCGTTGAGGAACATAACCATAAACTTGTTTCTCCAAGTAAGAAAAAGTACTTGAGACCGAATAGGAGAATAACTAAGGCCACAAAAAATCTACTAGCTTCTATGTCTCAAGTGAACATCCCTACTGCCAAACAAATTGCTTTTTTGGACAAACAAAGTGGATCTGACGAACGCATTGGTTCTATAGCCAGAGACATATACAATTTGAAGCGTGATCAAAAGAAAGAAATTGAAGGTCATGATGCTGTTATGTTGTTGGAACATCTTGAATATTGCAAAAGCATTACACCTGAATTTTTTTATCTGTACAAGCAAGATGAGGATTTGTGTTTAACTCATTGCATGTGGATAGATTCTTATTCTATGGAAGATTATATATTGTTTGGAGATGCTGTTACTTTTGATACAACATACGATACAAACAAGTATAAGCTCATTTTTGCTTCTTTTTGTGGAGTTAACAACCATAAACAGATTGTATTCTTTTGCAACGCATTCTTAATGAATGAGACAAAGGAGTCTTTTGTATGGCTTTTTAAAAATTTTCTGATGGTTGTTAATGTCGCTCCCAAGACAATTATTACTGATCAGTGTCCATCCATTAATGCTGCTATAAGAGAAGTCTTCTCCTCTACCAAACATAGATATTGTGGTTGGCACGTTACAGCTAACATGAAGAAGAGGATTGGTTTAACAAAGAAAGCTGATATAGCAATTCCTGCATTGAATAAGATTATTTGGGGGGCAAAAAGTGAACAAGATTTTGAAGTTGAGTGGGACAGAATAGTTACAGAATGTAATTTAGAAAAAAATAAATGGATTAATGTTATGTATCGTATTAGGAGAAAGTGGGTTGCTATTTACATGAGAAGATATTTTTTTGCTGAGATGAATACAACACAGAGGAGCGAGAGCATGAATTCATTCTTGACTAACTATGTCAATCAGCTGAATAGTTTATATGAGTTCATGACTAGATTTCAAACCGTAGTTGAAAGAATGAGAGAGCATGCTAATAGGATGGATAATGAAAATGAGAATAAAATTCCTAAGTTGGCTACGCAGTGGAGCATTGAAAAACAATTTTCTGAGCATTTCACAAAGACCGTGTTTTATATAGTTAAGACAGAGCTTTTGGAAGGTATTGAACTAAATGTGATTCCATTTCCTTCTGTTGCTGATGTTATACAATTCAGAGTATATCCTATTGGGAGGATTGAAGATTTCAACAGAGTTACTTTTCATGCTTGTTATAATAAATTCAAATGTGATTGTATGAAAATGGAATCAATAGGTATTCCTTGCAGACACATTATTAGTGTTTTAAAACACACTGATGTGTTAGACGTTCAATCCTCTCTTTTATTGAATAGATGGAAGAAAGATATCAAGAGAAATGGTTACTACCCACTTTATAGGAGGAGAACAGTGCAAGATGATAATAGTCAATTAAGGGTATTGGCAAATGAACTTATTAGCGAAGCTGATGGCAACAAAGAAGTATATGGTTACATTAAGAAGGTCCTTATAGATGCTTCTGAAGGAGTCAAAGCTATTAAGAGCAAAAGGAGCATTGTAAATGTTGAAGATGTCTATGATGTTAATGAAAAATGTGATAAGACAGTATTTGTTGTAAAAGATCCTAATGTAGCAAAACCAAAAGGGTCTGGAAAAGGTGGTAGATCAAAGGGCAGCACTAATAGATTGAAATCAATTAGTGAAGAGAATTCGTCAAAGGGTAGACAATGCAAATTATGCCACAAATTCAATACAGGACATGATTCAAGGAATTGCCCTTCAAAATCTTAATATCATGCATGATGGTAAGAAATATTCTTATGCATATGGTTTATATAGTACTTTTAGTATATTAACGTTCTGATAACAATATGTATATTTTTTCCATTACACAGTTGGTTACATTATCAATGAGCTGATATTTGAAAGTTTTGAAGTCAGATGTTATTCAAAGGGACTGAGAAGACTGATGGTAAGAAATATTCTTATGCATATGGTTTATATAGTACTTTTAGTATATTAACGTTCTTATAACAATATGTATATTTTTTCCATTACATAGTTGGTTACATTATCAATGAGGTGATATTTGAAAGTTTTGAAGTCAGATGTTATTCAAAGGACTTAGAAGACTGAAGGTAAGATAAATTCTTATGCATATGGTTTATATAGTACTTTTAGTATAATAACGTTCTGATAACACTATGTATATTTTTTTCCATTTCACAGGTGGTTACATAATCAATGCAGCTGATATTTGAAAGTATTGAAGTCAGATGATATTCAAAGGATCGAGAAGACTGAAGATTATTTTAGCATACCCCCTTGCACTTTATAGAAGAATTCCATTTTTTTAATGTTCCCCTTCTTTGTAATCTTTCTTAATTGTGTACTATTCATCAAGTATGAAGTTGTGTGTTTATGATCTGGTTGTAAGTTATATTCTATTGTTCAATTTCCAATTGTAATTTACAAGTATGTATAAGTAAGTTGGTACTTTTCAATGGTCTTGTAAGTATGAATCATGTCTCAGTAAATTTCGTGAATGAATCAGTAAGTTATGTCTCTCACATGTTTTAGTAAGTTTGGAACATGTATCAGCAACTTTGAAGAATGAATCAGTAAGTTAATTTTATTAATCAGTATATATTACCCATATTTCCTTTGACGCATGCATCAGTAAGTATGAAGCTTGTATAAGTAAGTTTGTAAAGGACATCAGTAACTTTCATCATTATAAACGTAAGTATCAGTAACTTAAATAATAAGTAAGTTTTTCTGTATCTTATTTAACTATAAGTAAATTTCTAATATATTACAAGTAATAATCTCAAAATCATTAGTAAGCTATTACGTATCATTTGTAATTATTAGTAACTTAAAACATAATATATGTATCTAATGTAAGCACTTGTAAGCGATCGTTAATTGGATTTAGAAGATTTTTTAAGCATTTGTATCAGTAAGATATTAGTTTATTCAAGTAATATTTCCAAAATTAACGTTAAATTTTTATGTAGTATATATAAGTAATATTAATTATTAGTAAGTTTTTATGTAGTATATGTAAGTTCTTGTTGTTCACTTTTTGTTAGTAATTTCCAAGACTGTATAAGTAAGTTGGTACTTGTCCATCATCAATAAGTATGAATCATGTTTCATTAAATTTGTTATATAAATCAGTAAGTTCTTGCATGTGACATGTTTTAGTAAGTTTGGTATGTATTAGTAATATTGAAGAATGCATCAGTAAGTGGTTTTTATGTATCAGTATATATTTCCCAAATTTTCTTTGACGAATACATCAGTAAGTATGAAGCTTGTATCGGTAAGTCTGTAGAAGACATCAGTAACATTCATCACTATAAAACGTAAGTATCAGAAACTTAGATAATAACTATCATTTTTTGTATCACATCTAACTATAAGTAAGTTACTAACATGTCACAAGTACTATCCTCAAAATCATTAGTAAATTATTACGTATCATTTGTAAGTATTAGTAACTTATAGCATAATATATTTTAATCCGTAAGTTCTAAGCTTATTCAAGTAAGATTTTCAAAATCAACTTTAAGTTCAAATAGTAGTATATTTAAGTAGTAGTAAGCTATACAATACTCGAGTAATATTGTCTAAAGCAATAGTAACTTTTTTATTTAGCATTGTATTTATCAATAACTTAATGCATCTGTAAGTATCAAGTAGTAGACGAATGTATCATCTGTAACAATTTCAACAACCAACAATCAACAACCATCAAAATTTTCTCGTTCATAAAGAATTTCATGTTCAAAAGAAAGATACTACATTATAATTTTGAACAGTACATGTACATATTTACATCATCTCTATATACATGTCTAAGATATCAAATTTCTGTTAATCTTTCTTCTGAACACTTGTAAGTAGTATAGCTGCTATCTCCGCACGAAACTTGGGGATATCTTCGTTTCAGAACACTAGATCTTTTCCTTTGCAAATAAATTCCATATACTTCATTACATAAACCCCACAATCAATGGAAACTTAGAAGCGATAACATATTTGTTCTTAAACGAAAAAATTAAACGATAAATCATTTCAAAATATTTGAAGCGATAAACTATTGTTCTTAATCCAATACCCAAAATTTTTCTTACTATCAGTACCTGTACATGATTTTTTAATACGTCTGCATCAAAATTTAGTAAGATCTGAATCGGAATTTAAATATGTTTAAATTATAGGAAAGAAAATATTTTCAAAATGTTGTTCAAAGACGACTATACATAAAAACTTACTGATGTCGAAGATGAAGCGACCTCAAAGCGACCTCGAAGAAGAAGGCGTACGAAAGAAGGTTTTGGCTTTGTTTGATCGCCGTTCTTGGTAATAAGGAAACTCGATTTTGTTTTTGTTAATCATCGTAACAAATGGCGTCAATGAAATTAATTTACCGCCCATATTTCTCGCGACATTAGTTATTGTATTCAAAATATTCCATATTTGAAATTATCATCGAAATTTTATTTAGACCTCACGATTTTAATCGGACGTCTACAATTAGGGGCCTATTAATTGCTAAATGGGCACAGTGCCCTCTAGATAAGCCCTCTATATATATATATATATATATATATATATATATATATATATATATATATATATATAGGATTTTTATCCAGAGGGCACTGTGCCCATTTGAGATAAAATGGGCCTCTAATTCCAGCCGTAAGATTTGTATCTCTCAATCCCTAAAAAATAGGAACCGTAACCAAAATGGAATTTCCTCTAATTGGAAATATTAAGCAATTCAATAATTAGTATACGTTTATGGAAACATGTATTGAGAGTTCAACGAGAGGAGATTGATCTGGCATTTTTGGATCTAGCGTTTTGCAAAGTGAGGCGATCAATCGTGGAAACAAAGGCGAACATTTTTATCTATTGCAAGGTATTATATTTCGATTAGATTTTTATTTTCGTATTTTGATTTGAATCTGATAGTATGTAGAAAGAATTAATTTTTTTGGACATTTTGATTTGAATCTGACTGTTTATAGACTAGATTTTGATTTTTTGTTATGTTTCTGGATCATGAGAAAGTGAGATTTGCAAAGATGAATTGCAATGTATGATTTCTCTTTCGATTTCAATTTCAAATGATATTGACTTGCGATTGGGTTTGTATCATGAAATCTCAGAAGGAATGATAATCAATGATTTGTGTTTGGATATTGAGTTTTAATTTGAGAACGTTTAAAAAATCATAAGGATACTGATATTGTATCAAAAGTTACTGGAGTAACTCATCAAATTACTTATGCTTTGCACCGAGTTACTTTTATAAATATAATTCTTACTTTTCATGGACATAATTTTATCTTTCATGATTAATGGTTCATATTAGGGATATTACTGACAATTCATTAGATGTTACTTGTGTATGAATTTATTCTTATTGAAATAGATAAAGATATTACTGAAATAAATGTATCGTCTTCCAACATAATATGTTACTGATGTAATTCTTAATTTTCATGTATATATATTTCTCTTACATAGTTATTGATTCATCTTACAAATGCTACTGACAATTTATTATTTCAGGTTTGCCAGATGTCTGGACACTTATGTTTCGTGGAAGAAAAAAACAAGAAGTGTTGATGATCGTTGCATACTTATTGACTAAAGAAGCGAGAAGAACATATTTGACAATAATATTAAGAACAAATCATTCTGTAACTAATAAAAGAGGTCATTAACAAATACATTTACTGAATACATAATTGATGTGTAACTATAATTTCAGTAACTAATAACAATGAGTAAGTAACATGGACATGAATCTTCAGTAATTGTGCGTATAGCTTCAGTAATATTACAACTCAATTATCTAACAATTATTCAGAAGTACTAAGTAACTATTTCTTCGGTAACAATCAGAACGAGTTCAGTAATATGAACATTTGTAATTAGTAATTGTTGTATAGACATTAGTAATTTATCTATTCATTAATTATTGTATGGACAATAGTTACTACAACTTCAGTTATAATTTCATTGAGTTCAGTAATATGGTCAATTGTAATCAGTAATTGATGTATTGACATTAGTAACTTTGTACAAGTGTTATTAGTAAGAATGATTGAAAGACAAGTAACACCCAACAAATAGCAAGTAACTTATACACAAGTTATCAGTAATTTTTTACGAATAAAAAACATACATGAAAAGTAGCATTGTACTAAGTAACTATATCATCAGTAACAATCAGAATGAGTTCTGTAATATGACCATTTGTAATTAGTAATTGTTGTATGGACATTAGTAATTTATCTATTCAGTAATTATTGTATACAAAATAGTTAATACAACTTCAGTAATAATTTCGTTGAGTTCAGTAATATGGACAATTGTAATCAGTAATTGATGTATTGACATTAGTAACTTTGTACAAGTGTTATTAGTAAATGATTGAAAGACAAGTAACACCCAACAAATAGCAAGTAACTTATACACACGTTATCAGTAATTTTTTACGAATAAAAAACATACATGAAAAGTAGCATTGTACTAAGTAACTATATCATCAGTAACAATCAGAATGAGTTCTGTAATATGAACATTTGTAATTAGTAATTGTTGTATGGACATTAGTAATTTATCTATTCAGTAATTATTGTATGGAAAATAGTTAATACAACTTCAGTAATAATTTCGTTGAGTTCAATAATGTGGACATTTGTAATCAGTAATTGATGTATTGACATTAGTAACTTTGTACAAGTGTTAGTAGTAAGAATGAATGAAAGGCAAGTAACACCCAACAAATAGCAAGTAACTTATACAAACATTATCAGTAATTTTTTACGAATAAAAAACATACATGATAAGTAACATTGTACTAAGTAACTATATCAGCAGTAAGAATCAGAATGAGTTCAATAATATCAACATTTGTAATTAGTAATTGTTGTATGGACATTAGTAATTTATCTATTTAGTAATTATTGTATGGACAATAGTTACTACGAATAGCAAGTAACTTATACAAACGTAACAGTAATTTTTTAAGAATAAAAAACAACATAAAAAGTAACATTGTATTTATTTCAGTAATGTTTGCAATGGCATCGGTAACTTTGTATTACGAAAAATAACTTTGTATTTATTTCAGCAACTCAACGTGAGTCGTATTTTGATTGTCATCGGAGGAAGGAGGAGATTCTCATGGTTATTTTTAGAAAAAATAATGCGGCAATTAATGAGTACTCAATTATAACTCAAAAAAGGGAATTAAATTACGAGTTATATGCGGTGGGTGGTTATGGCGATTCATTCTTAGCGCTAAATTTAGAAACTAATCAATTTTACGCAGAACCACAGGATCATCATCACATGGATGATTACGCGTGCCTAAAAATTCTCAAATCGGCACAGTGCTCTCTGGATAAGCCCTCTCTCTATATATATATATGAGGTAAATGGGGCTGCCCCAGGGAGTAGCCAACTTGGCTACTCCCACCCCTATTTTTCCCTCATTTTTTTATTTTTTTGGAAAAAAAATTTGTATATTCATCATTATATCCCTCTCACATTCTATTAAAATTTTGTCAGAAACAGAGACTCCTACGGCCTCCATCCAAACATGGTTGATTTAAAAAATCCTGCAACCGTTAAAAAAATGACATCTGGATGGAGGGCTTAGGAGTCTCTGTTTCTGACGAAATTTTAATAGAATGTGGGAGGGATATAGTGATGAATATACAAATTTTTATTTTCCCAAAAAATAAAAAAACGACGGAAAAATAGGGGTGGGAGTAGCCAAGTTGGCTACTCCCTGGGGGCAGCCCCATTTTACCCTATATATATATAAGGAGAAACTTCGACGGGGTCTCACAAATATTGTGGTGAGCCATCAATCTTGTCCTTCTATTTTGGATCCCACGGCTAGATTTAATGATGCATTAATTAAATTAATTTAATGGCTGAAAACCTACTTTGGTCATTTTGTCACATGCTAAATATAAAATGTGACAACTATTTGACATAATTTCTCTCTATTGATTGACGGCTCCCTCATCTCTCACATTGGTGACGCACCTCCTCTCTCTCTCTCTTGATTCGTCGACGGCAGCGCACCACACACCTCCTCTCCCTCTCTTGATTCATCGACGATGATCGTGCATGGAGGAGGGCATCGCCTTCTCTCTCCGATGGTGAAAGACTAGTAGGAGTTCATCGACGTGAATGCCTGTTAGATTTATATGACCTATTTTTTGTATTAAATTGATTTTTGCCCGAGCAATCACCCTCCAATGAGCTTCGTATGATTCAATGGAGGAGGTATCTCGGAGGAGGAAGATGAAGAGAGAGCAGATGATGGTGCAGTGGCGCACAGGGGAAGACGACAGCGCAAGGTGGTGTAGGTTTGCACATGGCGTACGACGACGATGAAGGATTTGCATTGTGGTATACGTTTCTTACATAATTGATATTTTATTTTACATGTTGATTATCCTTTTTTACAAATCTCATTATTATTTTCTTATCTTGCAGAGCTCCCCGTGAATGTTACTAGGTGGTCACGAGTTTTTACAAATATAGCGAGAATATTACAAAGAAGCGAGATACAATTACAAAAATTCATGTAAAATTTACAAAATAAAGATACACATTAGGAAAAATGCTAAAGTTTACAAAGAAGAAAATTTCTCCTACAAAAACTCGATGGAGTTTACAAAACACGTATACCAATTTACAAAACGGAAATACCCATTTACAAAAAAAATACAATGATAAATTAAATTATTAATGAAATTACAAAATAGAAAATTAGTTTTACAAAGCTCACTGGAATTTACCAAGATACGATTGAATTCAAATCGTTCAAAATAAATTTGAAAATCGATCAATAATGGCATAACGGAAAATACCAAATCTAGAAAGATTATAATGGCATTTCGAAACTACTTAATGGATCTCGAATTTAATAAAACTGAGATGACAGAATTGCCCTTTTGGACATGGTTTTTAATGCTACCGTCAGATTGAGATCTGACGAATCATATTGATGGCTCGCCATAATATTGGTGAGATTCCACCTCATTTGAAAGGGTCCCTATATATACATAGTTAGTTAGTTTTCAGTTCTCATTCTTCCATCCAATCTCTACAGTGTCTAGCCAACCTTGGCAAACTAAAACTCCTTCAAATTGATTTACTCATATCGTGACTTCCTTTAGCTTGCAATGGTGTGCCCAAGCCTATCTATCATCTGAACATCCCAAACCTTGTGCCGCTCGTTGTCTCACAAGCATGCTAGAACCCAACCTACTATTGGTGCCTCAAGATGAAGATCCTTTAGCGTCCATTCAACAATCTTATCCCCATTCCAACATCCCCTAATCTCCCTCAGCATTCTCGACCTTGACTCATTCCTATTTTGCATCCTTTTTCTTGTGTCAATGACACTAAACCTTTTTAGACCCACCAAATCATTCCTACTTTGAACTGACCTAATAGTTTTAATTATTAAACCCATGTATAGTGTCGTGTGTCACCCCTTTCATTGATATAAAAGATGCGTACAATGAAGCACCGGATTCTGCAGGGCATATAGCCTTAGGTCAATAAAAGTTGACTTTGATGAGAGAAAAATGGAACCGGAAAAAGAAAAGTATATCTATGTATACTATGACCAATGTGGCCTTGAGGAAAGAAGTATAAAGACGAAAGGAAAGACTTCAAACTGTAAATACAAAATTATTCTTGTATTTGGAGGTGGCTCAAAGAGTTCCTATACTACGTCTCATTTTCCTTCCAAAGCACTCCTTAAGATCCAAATTACTCTGTATCGAATACAATTGTTTGGCCTTTCCTTCCTAACATCTTAAATCTAACATCTCTTCCTTGGTCAACCCATCACATTGAATCCCCTCCCTTTTCATTTTCATCCTCTAATTGTTAGCCATGTGAGCCGAGACGAACCATTCTTACAAAAAATGTTTTTGTAATATTTGATTTATCAATAAAAGTTATTGTTTTTTACTCCCTTTCTGAGATTAAACGAACGAATGAACTATACGGTCCCTCTGTACAATTGGGGTTATGTACCATGGCCATCTTAATGATCATACATGTGTTGATTTAATAATTGAAACATAGAGGCTGGTGTTTGGATGCACATCTAAGGAGTTAGATTGAGGACACATCAAGTACTGTGAAATGATTGTTAAGAGATGATCTCCAACCTGAGTAGGAGATGGCAATCCTTTCTCATTAGGCTGATATCTGTCCGACCTCTTGATGCAGGTCCTTTGCATGGGAATAGAGATTCAGAGGTGTCAGATTAGTTAAGTCAAAGAGTTGATTTAACGAGATCGAGATAACCAAAGTCCTATGTCGTATACTATCACGATATAGGCACACATCCTCTGACCGGAGACAGATGTGATTACTATATGTCGAAGTATGTACATTTGGCAGACCAATAGGTTGATGACCAAATCAAGGTCTATACACCAGCGAGCTGGTGTGCATATGAGGGCATATGAGTAATACGATCTCTCTAAGGGATCATACAGGTTCACTTCTGAACAAGAAGACATGAGCTTACTCATGAGGTATTGGGACCGATCAAATTCCATGCTTGGTCGTCGTGCTTTGGAAGCATGACAAGAATTTGTAGGTATGATAGATGCTTTTGGAAAGCATATATTTGATACCAACTCCCAATGACCAAGAATGAGAAACTTGATGATGAAACCGTAAAGATGACAGTGTAAAAATTGATCTATATCTTCGGGTTTATCATAGGTCTTCTAGAATGTAGGATGTACAAGTATTAGGAATACGTGAGGGTGATGTGATCGTAAACGATTATATAACAACGACACTCCCATTCCAAGGGAGTGATGGAACATGTCTGGATTTCAGTGACTCCTCTCAGTAGAGAAGTAATCTGATCTTGATCCAAGTATTTGACATTGATCAGAATGAGATTCAGATGTAATGAGAAGATTAGATTTACGGTACTGATTTAATCATGCATCCATGAGAGGTCCATGAGATCTGGATTTTAGATGTGATCTCAATATCCAATTCACTATATGTAGAATGTACAATCACCCAGTCCATATCTCCAAGTATCTGCGGAGAAAGCGCAATATTCTTGAAAGAGTTCAATAATAATTCTATTATTGAATTATATCTAAGCATTGAGAAATGGATAATTAAATGAGATTTAATTATCAGGAATAATGTGAATTTGATACATATTATTTGAATGCATGAGAATGATAATCCAATGTAATTAAATGTGATTTAATTATTATAGATATGAATAATGTGTATAGCACTATCCAATTATTCATATATATTATAATGTGATTTATAATAATAATTAGATTCACATTGAGGATTAATTTAAAATATAATTTACATTTTGTTTTGGGATGTGAATGAGATTCACATTTTTCCAATAGCATGATTGCAATGTTCACAAGATAATTATGAATTATTTTTGTGAATTAATTTACAACAAGTGTTGTTGCAAATCTTGAAGATATCACGAGATAATGAGATCTCATGAGATAATGAGGAGATTGACCCATCCACCACAAGAGGGTGGATGGCCACCAACCTCCATTAGGAGTAGGTTGGTCGCCCCCCTCCCCCTTTAGGGATGAGGGCAATCTTCTCCTCCCTTATCTCCAAGGTCAAATTGATTTGATTTGATTTCATTTCATTTATATTGATTTGTCAATAAATATTAACTTAATTTAAATTAATTATTATTATGTTTTTACAACAACATCATAACCATTGAATGAAATACGAATCAATCTCATCTATTGATTTTGTGTTGTCCATGGATTGAGATCCATGTACTCCCAAAATCCTATATAAGAAGAGGCACCCCTTGCTCTTCAATTTACAACAACGACAACAACACAACTCTCTCTCTCTCATTATCACGCCAAGCCCTCTCTCTCCTTGAATGGTCGTCCACTCCATCCATAGAGAGAAGGTCGTCGTCGTCGCATCACCGTTGTGTTACCGCTTCGACGACTCTTGGATCTCCATCTTCTTTGGTTCATCTCTCTCGTGAAGAAGGTGTTCTATCTCGTGAGACGAGATCAGGAGATCCATTGCTTGGATCATCGACTTGATTTGCGAGAAGCATGCGAATCATCTCTGCGCTCGCAAGCATCTCCTCTGACGGATTGGATTTGAGACATGAGGTTTCTTTTCTTAGAGGCTCGATCACAACCATCCTATAAGAGGTAATAAACTAGTCATAAATTGTTATGATAAGCATATTGTGGTTGGTGTTTTGACTTCTGGTGGACTATATGAATTGTGCATTGATGAACATGTCATGAATGTTACTACCACTAAATAGAAATCCTAAAAGAACTAGGGAAGATGGAAAATCATTCAAACATGATTTGGCATCAAAGGCTAGGTCATTTATCTGTTGATAGGATCAATAGATTGATAAAGGATGGACCCCTAGTTTCTACAGGTTCAATCTGTGCCTACATGTGAACATTATATTTGAGGTAAAATGACTAGGATGCCATTTCGTAACAAGGTTACATGATGCAAAGGTATTCTTGACCAAATACATACCAATATATGTGGTCCCTTCAGCACTGCAACCCGAAATGGGTATTGATATTATTTGATGTTTATTGATGACCATTCATAATACAAGTTTATCTTCCTGCTAAGTCATAAATCTGAAACCTTTGAAAATTCAAAGAGTTCAAAGCTTTGGTTGAGAACCAAACTGATAGGAAGATTAAACAGATTCGATCTAACCGAGGTGACGAGTACCTCTCATATGGATTCAAGGAATACCTTAAAGCGAATGGAATTGTCTCCAATCTCACGCCTCCTAGAATCTCCCAACTTAATGGTTTGTTGAAAGATGCAACGTGACTATCATGGATTGGTCTATTCAATGATGAGCAAAGAACATTTACCACTTAGTTTCTGGGATATGCAATAGATACTGCAATATATATCCTGAACAAGATTCCTAACAAGTCTATACCTAAGACTCCTCATGAGATCTAGTATGGAACCAAACCTAGTGTTAATCACTTAAGGGTTTGTGGGTTGCTTGGTCCATGTGAAGAACATAGATGTAAGTAAGCTAGAATCTCGTACTCGAGAGTGCTACTTCATTATGTTAAGGATGGTTTGGATACCAGCTTTATGACCCTGAAACTCAGAAGGTTTTCATCTCTAAAGATGTGAAATTTCTAGAGGATGATTTCCTTGAAGGTCAAGATAAAAATAAAGTAGAGGAACTCATTGAGTCCGGATTCTGAGCTTTTTAAACCAGAAACTGAAGAAATAAATAAAGATGAAACACCCATACCTCTTTAAAGGAGTTCAAGGGTGGTTGCACCACCTGAAAGGTATGGATACCATATGTTAGGTGAAACTGACAATGATCCTACTTCATTTGATGAAGCACTCACGGATCATGACATGGATAGATGGATGTTAGAAACAAAGTCAGAGATTGACTCCATGCATAAGAATGGTGTATGGACTCTAGAGGATCCACCTAAAGGGATAAAACCCATTTAGTCTAAATGGATCTTCAAGAGAAAGAGGGGACCTGATGGGAAAGTAGAGACTTTCAAAGCACAGCTCGTAGCCAAAGGCTACATACAGAGAGAAGGCATCGACTACGATGAGACGTTCTCTCATGTGGCTATGCTTAAGTCCATCAGGACACTGCTAGCTATAGTTGCTTCTCTTGACTACGAAATCTGACAGATGGACGTCAAGACAACATTCCTCAATGGATACATCGAGGAGGATATCTATATGGAGCAGCCCGAGGGCTTCATAACCGAGGAAGGTAAAGTATGCAAGCTGAAGAAATCTATCTACGGGCTCAAACAAGCTTCTCGTAGCTGGAACATCAGATTTGACGAAATCATAAAGAGTTATGATTTTGTACAGAATCTTGTTGAACCTTGTTATACAAGAAGTTTAGTGGGAGCGCCATTGTGTTCATCGTACTTTACGTAGATGACATCCTTATCATTGGGAATGATACATGGATGATGACCGGTGTTAAGATTTGGCTATCCCATACTTGGAGATGAAAGATCTTGGAGAAGCCTCATACATCTTGGGTCTGAAGCTGTTCAGAAATTGAGAAAAGAGGATATTGGGATTATCACAACATGGGTACATTAAGAACATTCTTGAACGTTTCCGTATGGATAGTTCCAAGAAAGGTTTCCTCCCATTGAGACATGGTATCTACCTATCTAAAGGGATGGCTCCTCAAACTATTGAGGAAAAGAAAGCCATGGTTGGATGTCCCTATGAATCAGCTGTAGGGAGCTTAATGTATGCCATGATGTGTACTAGGTCAGATATCTGCCATGCAGTGGGAGTGGTAAGTCATTACCACTCTTGCTATGGAGAACAACACTAGAATGCAGTGAAGAACATTTTTAATATCTAAGATGGACACGAGATTACATCTTGGTCTATGGAGAGGGTGATCTCCAAGTCTTGGGATACACAGACTAAGACTTGTAGTCGAATATTGATGATCGAAAGTTGACATTAGGGCTTGCTTTTCTGTTGAACGGTGATGCTATGAGCTGGAGAAGCAAGAAGCAAGACACTACAATAGATTCAACAACGTAAGCCAAATACATTGTCGCATCAGATGCTGCAAAGGAGGCGATGCGGTTGCACAAGTTCATCCTGGAACTTGACGTAGTTTCTTATGATACTCCTATCCCGCTACTTTGTGATAACACGGGTGCCATTGCCCAGGCGAAGGAACCCATATGACATCAAAAGAGTAAGCAAGTTGAAAGGAAAAACCACATAGGGAGATTCAAAAGAGTGGTGACATCATCATCACCAAGGTGACCTCTGCCGACAATGTTGTTGATCCTCTCACCAAACCTTTGACACAAAAGGTTTTCGACCAGAATGTAATGAGCATGGGTTTAAGGATTGTACCAGAATGGTTCTAAGGGCCAATGGGAGATTGTTAGCATGTGAGCCCGAGGCGAACCATTCCTACAATAAATAATATTGTAATATTTGATTATAAATAAAAGTTATTAATTTTCACTCCCTTTCTGAGATCAAATGAATGAATGCACTATAAGTTCCCTCTGTACAATTTGGGTCATGTACCATGGCTATCTTAATGATCATAAAACTTTTTATTCAATAATTAAGTCATAAAGGCTGGTGCTTGGTTGAACATTTAAGGAGTTAGATTGAGGACTCAAGAAGTACCATCAAATGATTGTTAAGATGACCTCCAACCCGAGTAGGAGATGGCAATCCTTTCTCATTAGGCTGATATCTGACCAACCTCTTGATGCGGGTCCTTTGCATGGGAATGGAGATTCGGAGATGTCAGATTAGTTAGGTCAAATAGTTGACTTAACGAAATCGAGATAACCAAAGTCCTATGTCGTATACCGTCACGATATAGGCACACATCCTTTGATCGGAGATAGATGTGTTACTATATGTCTAAATATGTACATTTATCAGACCAATAGGTTGATGACCTAACGAAGGTCTATACACCGGCGAGGTGTTGTGCATATTAGGGCATATGAGTAATACAATCTCTCAAAGGGATCATACAGGTTCACTTGTGAACCGGAAGGCATAATCTCACTCTTGAGGTATTGGGACCGATCAAATTCCATACATGGTCATCGTGCTTTGGAAGCATGACAAGAATTTATAGGTATGATATATGCTTTTGGAAAGCATATGATCGATACCAACTCCTAATGACCAAAATGAGAAATTTGATGATGAAACCCTATAGTTGACAGTATAAAAGTTGATCTATATATTTGGTTTATCATAGGTCTTCCAGTATGCATGATGTATAGGTATTAGGAATACCTGAGGGTGATGTGATCATAAGTGATTGTATAACCATGACACTTCCATTCTGAGGGGGTGATGAAACAGGTCTTGATTTTAGTGACTCCTCTCAGTAGAGAAGTAATATAATCTTGATCCAAGTGTTGGACATTGATCTGAATGAGATTCAGATGCAATGAGAAGAGTAGATTTATGGCCTTGATTTAATCAAGCATCTATGAGAGGTCCATAAGATCTGGATTTGAGATGTGATCTCAATATCCAAGTCACTATATGTGGAACGTACAATCACCCTGTCCTTTTCTCCAAGTATCTGCAGAAAAGCGTGTTATTCTTGAAAGAGTTCAAGAATAATTCCATTGTTGAATTATATCTAAGCATTGAGAAATGGATAATTAAATGGGATTTAATTATCATGAATAATGTAAACTGATTCATATTATTTGAATGCATGAGAATGATAATCCAATGTAATTAAATATGATACAATTATTATGGATATGAATAATGTGGATAGAACTATCCAATTATTCATATATATATTATAAATGTGATTTATAACATATTAGAGAGATACTATTGTGATATATATTTGATAATTAATTATTGATGTGAATTGGATTCACATTGGATGATTAATTAAAAATAGAATTAACATTTTATTTTGGGATGTGAATGAAAATCTCATTTTTCCAATGGAATGATTGCAATGTTCACAAGATAATATGGATTATTTTTGTGAAATAATTTACAACAAGTGTTGCTGTAAATCTTGAAGATATCATGAGATAATGAGATCTCATGAGATAGTGAGGAGATTGACCCATCCACCATAAGAGGGTGGATGGCCACCAACCTCCATTAGGCATAGGGTGGTCATCCCCCCTTTTTAGGGATGAGGGAAATCTTCTCCTCCCTTATCTTCAAGGTCAAATTGATTTGATTTTAATTGATTTATATTAATTTGTAAATATATTAATTTAAATTAAATTAATTATTATTTTGTTTTTACAACAACATCATAGCCATTGAAAGGAACACAAATCAATCTCATCTATTGATTTTGTGTTGTCCATGGATTGCGATCCATGGACTCCCAAAACCCTATATAAGAAGAGGCGCCTAAGTACAATCCAAGTATAAAAAAAGGGCCAAAAATGAGGTGGATAATGGGAGAAGTTGATGGAGAGTAGATACAGTGGGTATCGGGTCTCCTATACTTAGGCTCTGGCAGCCTAAGTACAGAAGAAGGGTGGAACTGGGGCGATCGAAAGAATGATTGATGAGGAGAATGGTATATACAAATGTCATTGGTTCCCCCCATACTTAGGCCTTGACCTAAATAGAGGAAGAAGATGTACAAGGGGATCGATGGGGTCGGGAGGGAGGGAGGTTTGCTGATGATTAAGGTGATTTTCAACAGATTTTTTTGTGAGTTGTGGAGAGAGGTCATAATGATAGGAAAAAGATGAAGCATACGAGTCCCAACCATCATCAGTGTTATTTTCAAGAAAATCATGCTGGATATTAGATGAAGCGTATGAATCAGATGAAAGCCAACCATCATCCGAGTTATCCTCAGAAGAATAATACTTGAGAGTGTAGGTACTCCATATATTCTTGCTCTTAAGTTGCTTTATCAGTCTGCGCTTAGTCTTAGGGTCAAGCGGTTTATCCTCGGATGAATATTATGAAGCGCCAATATCAGTATGGGCATAAGAAATACTTCTGGTATAAGTGATGAGACTAGGAGAATAGGCTCTGGATGAATAATGGTGAGGGGCAGGAGTTGTCCAACAGGGATCGATATTCGGTTGCTTTCTCCAATAGGGCTTTAGAGACACTGAACTGACTTCATTCATAAGGATCACCATGTCTGGACCTTATGAGTAACCATCAGATGATTTCTTTTCCAGCATGTCAAACGTGACTTTCTTTTTAGATGAAGGAGCACCCGAAATGGGCATTTTGGTTTGCATTATTTGTGAAGGTGCTAGTCCTGAGAGTGAGGTGTTGACAATAGAATCTCTAGATGAATAACCATTGAAATTTTCCTCCTTAGTTAGTGCAATTCCCACGTATTTGTTCTGAATTGTCTTAATGTTGATGCATGAAGAGCCCTTCGGTTACCCTACTTAATTCAACCAAATTAACGATAAAATTTTAGTGATGTTCGTTATAGTCGGATAACTTGAGATTGATAAAAAACAACTTAGATTAATTGAATTAAACGCAAGCGTCAAATTTATTTTACTTGAGCAAGCCCAAAGTCGAACTCAGGGAGGCATCTTTCTCCTTAGGTTAATTTGAAGTTAATTTTGATGTCATATTTTTAGAGGAATATTTTTGGTGGTTTTTTTATACAATTAAAGAAAAGGACAATGCAATTTCAAGCCAAATGTTATGGTTAAATTTAAAAGATAGTCAAATTAAGTCCAAGAATAATGAAACTTAGCCAGAAGATGAAATAATATGAAACTAAGCTACTACATTTTTTTGGATTTTTAGACTCTAAATGAATTAAAGATGAATTAAGATGAATGCAGGGTAGTTTTTGCAAAATAAATTTTAATAAATACCAAAGTATATTATTTTCAGACACAAAATCTATCCTAGATATATGAGATGAGATGGAAGGTCAATGAAGTGCCGCGAAGGTGGGAGCTTCAAGGCGAAGCTCGATGGATGGTCAATGAGATGCGTTGTCAATCGAAGAAGGCGGGAAAAAGGCGAGAAAATCGAAGGGGACAAAGAAGAAGATCGTAGGACGAATGGACGGGTCTACCTGGGAATGGAAGCTTAGAGGAAGCTTCCGATCATCGCTCGAGGGTCAATAGAGGCCCAAGCTTGTACAGCTTGTTAGGGAAGCTGTGGTGAGGTGACGCTACGACATAGATCTCGCCAGAGAAGAAAACATCGTCGTCGCTCTCTCTCATGCCTAATTGTTATCACCAGTAGGTAGAAGGGAGCTCTGGGGATCTCTCTGCAAAGGCGGATAGCCCTGAAGTTCGCTGGAGATGGAATATTTATATGAAGAAGGTGGAGGTCCAGGCGATGGAGGGAGTGATTTGAGAGGCGGTCATGGCGATCGTGGGTGTTGGTGAGGATGAGGGATGTGGGGTCTTCATCGTGGGGCACTCAACGGACGGAGATGGTGGTTGATATGGTGATGAAAAAAGGGGGAGGAGACGACACGAGGTGGGAGACACGCGCGAGGAAGGCGGCTGGAGGTGGAATATGAAGCCCGACCGTTGGATCAAGTGATCCAACGATCATAAGGATGGAGGAACGAGGGGTGTGGATTAGATCAAAGGCGACATAATAGAAAGGCTCAGAAAGCACCACGTGGTGCGATGGAATGACGGCGCGAATAGACGGTGGAGATGGGAGCGCCTGGGGAAGATCGAACGGTTGTAGGACATAACGCGTGGAAGGCTAAACCGACAGGCAGGAATGAATAGAGGGGATGCGATCTGAGGCAATATCGAAGGGTCGAGGGCGGTGGGAGAGTGTGCGGCTGAGATGGAGTTGTACTGGAGAAGATCTGGCGGTGGAGACGCAGCCACGTGGCGAGCTAAGGTTTGGGCGCTAAAGGACGATCATGATTGCATCTGGACTTTGATCGGATGGTCAGAAAATGGGCAGGACTGAACGAATGTGATCTGGAGAGAAGAAGAATGATTGGACCGTAGAGGGAAGGGGGCACATGGCATGCGCAGGGATGGGCAGTGTGGCGCAACCAGAAGGCATCATGTTTCCCAATCTGATTAGTCGATGAAGATGGTGAAGTAAGAGGGAGAAAATGGCCAAATTTGGATAAACTCAAAACATAAAAGTTGTAGATCTCGATGAGTTCTACAAGTTTCATGTTGACCAAAAAACTGAAACGAGGTTGAATAAAGTAATAAAATACAAGGGTACAAATATACATATATATAGTATACAATGGGGGGACAAAACCCAAGTTTTGCATACGAGCTCCGATTTAAATGAAATTGGTCGCATTTTGAAGGTCTATAAATATATATTATTTTAAAAGTGAGTAGACCTAGATCGAAGGTTGTAATAGAGAGATATGTGTATTTTAATGTCCATTGTCTCAAACTTGGATTGGGGTTTTATTGGTCAATTATACAAATTAGCATTTTTTGGTATTTTTCTGATATTATTGTTAGTAATATATAGAGTGAATTTATGGGATTTTAGAGTTAGTGTAAAATATATACAGATGAGTGATTTTTACAAGTGACTTTGGCTTCTTATTTCATGCAGATGTGGATGCTAAAATGCAGATGTTATCAATGCATGCATGAATGCTAATTATGCGATGTAGGTGGAAATATGCCTCTAATTACTTGGGAACAAGGCTCTATTTTCAACTTTTAGTGTGATGAATCACAGATTCATCAGTGCACACCTGAGTCTAATCGATTTCGTCAAGGTGTTTATATAAGATTATGTCTGACTAAGGGTGAGCCCATGCATATGTTTTAGGATCATATAAGAAGTCATGTATTTGATTCCTCTATATGAGCTGTCATCACAACGGGAAATGGAAGATTAGGGAGAGTCTCTGAACCAATGGTCAGTTCAATAGCTGCTATCTCAGGTGTAGCAGTAGGGTAGGGCTCTTCTACCGCTTGGTGGTTACTGCTGTTGACGACTTCATGGGTCGCCTCAGAATATCGTGGTTCTTTAAAGACTGGATGAGATCGAAGTTCTCCCAATGCTCTAAAATTGATTTCCCAAGTCTCGCACTCTATAATTGCCTTAGCTAAGGCTAAGAATGGTTTTCTGAGAATGATTGGAGACTGGGTGAATTGTCCTTGATGCTAAATATCAATGATCGTGAAGTCCACCTTCAACGGAGCACCTTGGAAATGTAACGATGATGGAAATGGTTACTCTCAGCCTCTTTATCGATCGAGAAGCCAGTTGATTGATCTCTCTTATCTTCCTGATAGGTTTGAGTTTGAGCTTGTCAAATATAGAGGTCAGGAGGATATTGTCTGGTGAGTTGTCATCGATTCGAGCATGGGTAAATGCTGTGTCTTTAATTTCACAATCAAATATGGGCAGCCGCTTCACTTTGTAGCTCTTGGTTTTTCTCCTCAATACCAAGGAGGTGGCCATTGACAAGATATGTCTTTCAGTCTTTGTTCTCGTCTTGCCCGACTTTTTCATCATTAATTTGCTCATTACAAATCCTTTAAGGTTGAGGAAGTGTTCAATGGCATGTATCAAGGGAAGTTCAAAAATCAATCTTTTCTCTAATGCTTAGATCAGGATTCAGATTCTTCAAATCCTCTTCGCATTTATTTTTTTATGATTTTTTCTGGTTTTTCGATTTTTTGAGTGTTTTTAATATTTCAATTTTTTGGTATTTTCTGTGTGGTGTGTACATGTGGTGCTTTCTGTAGATGAGGAGGAATTTTGATTAGCCGGGTAAGAGTCAGAATCAGAGTCATCCCCAAATGAGTAATATGAGAAGTGTCGTTGTCAGAGTCATCCCGAGAGTGAACATAGTCTATGGTTTTCTGAATATTCTCAGGGCTTTCAATAGGAGATTGAATCTTTTCATCTTCCATTTATATACCCAAGCTACAATAGAATGAAATTAGTCAGTCAGTGAAATTTTTAAATTTATCCTCAATTAATTCATATCTCTTAGTATTCCTCGAAATGTCATCCTTAAAAAACTTTTCATGATCAATCATGGGAGCAGTCTGCATGGACTCCTGAGTTCTTTCATTTTTCAACTTGAGGTCCAATCATTTCATCTTCCATTTTCATGTATGAGTTGGGAGAAGATGCTCTTTCCATATCTACTATATGATCATTATCTTCTGAAAATTTCTCCTCAAAAATTATGGAAAGGAGTCTGCTCAGTAGGAGGATTTTTTGGAATCTTTAGGTCTCATACTCAGCATACCTAACTCAGGCATGCAATGCTGGTTTGAGTAGAGTCTACTTCCTTGATAATGATTGGTCGTATCCCCAACCAATGGAGTCATACAGGGTTCATATGTGTCGATATCATCAGTTTGATCCTCTGTATGTGCGGGTTGTCTGAAAGAATGGTATTTGTGGTTATCAATGTGGATGTGCTCGTAACGATTAATCTACACTGATGATCATTAGGTGATGGCCTCTCCCTCTGGTTTGGTCAAGTTTCGATATTATTACCTATGCTCAAGGAAAGATGTGGATTTGTGTAGTGATGTCCTATCCCAACAAAATTGTGAGGAAAGAATGAAGTTGGATGGGGTCTATGTCGCTGCCAATCGTTTGTTTCGATGTTTTGTTCTTTAAATGGTTCTTGGGTTCTATAAAGAAATCTGGCATAAGTCGGGCCATCCCAAGATGGCAATGCTTCACATGTAGGGAAAGGTCAGTGGAGATGGGATATATGTAGAAGTGGTCAGAAGATCAGGGTAAGATGGTTTTGAATTTAAAGATTGGACCAGATTCATCCGAGGGTCAAAGTCTGCCGCAAATGTTGGAGGATTCTTGACAGAAGAGGGTTTAGATGATTTGGGTTCAATCGAGACAAATTCATTTTCATAGTATAGATCTAGTGGGTATTCCGACAAATGTCCACCATTTTCAACGGAGGTGGATGAGTTGTCATAATGGATCTTGGTTGAAAATGTTCAAATGCACGGGATACTCAACAGAAGAAACCCAAATTTTTAAATCAAGGAGGCAGAGTGATGGCAAAAATGTGTGGTTTTTGATCTTCGAATTAAGTTTACACACACCAATGCAAACACAATACAAACCCCAGTTTCACCAACTCACTTAATGAACCTGCAAGAGTTCGACAATTATCTTGTCAATTTTAGTTGGTGATAAATCAATCTTGGAAAAAATTAGGGAGCTGTTAGGTGCCAGAAAATTTCTTAAAGACTGGCTCAAATCTTACGACTAGTTGCACCTACTTTCAGCCAGTATAAGTGTAAGTACGTACCGCAAAACGACTACTTGTTACTTATGGATGGAGCCTTATGCAGTATCCTTTAAACGACCCACTCTACTAAGGAAATCCGGATCACTTACCAGCTACCTGTATTTCCTCACTGAGAAGTAGCTAATCGTTTTTATAGAATCATTAGTTTGAACAAATATTCCGGAGTTGGGCTCTAATCTTAAGTGTCGTCTCTTTCTCACTCAGACTAATAAATGAATCCAAGGTGGGGGTAGCTCTCCCGCAAAAATTCTTGATTTTATGATATAATTAAAGTTGGACTTGTTTAGCTGTCCCAATTTTAATTAGATGATCACTGAAAAATTATGTGAGCATAAATACATGTCTACTATCCAGTCCCAATTCGCTTTAAATTTACGTGACAAAACAGGAGGGAGAAATTCAGAAAAGTTGATGCACGTGAAAATGATGATGTATGCTCAGTTAGAAGACTTACAGTGATTCCTCACAATCTCCATGTGGAGTGCAATATAATAATTGAAAATTAATCTATATGAATACAAGCCGACGATTACTGCACCTAATAGAAAGTTGTATTAGCCATGAAGAATTGAGTTAAATTTTTGACTAAGTTGAACGATCTAATATGTGTCTTGATTAATGTGCAATATGGTCCTAGGTTCCACGAGCACAACCAAAAAAATCTTAGAAGCTCTAATAGCCGCATGTGTAGGTCTAACCTACGAGCCACTCAAGTCGGACCCCACCCTCATCGGATAGTGAAACAAGCCAGGACACACCACAGAAAAAGTTCGAGTCTTTTTTGCACGTCCGAGAGTCCAAACAGATATCGATGTAAATGATCAATTTATTACAAAATTAAAATTGCAGAATCATATACTCTACGCTATCTCACAACTCGACTCGATCTTAATTTTAATGCGGACTGGCAGTTGGTGAAGATATGTCGATTTCCAGAGAATCACTCCACAGGCGTCGGGTACCTCACACAAAAAATAAGAGAGAGAACATGTAAGAAAGTGACAGAAAAAATAATCAAAAATAAAATAAGATAATGAATGCTGAAAAATAAAATAAATGCAGGAAATAAAAATGTAAAATATACATTGATGCGGTTCGGGGATTACACTACCGAAAATGTATGGAAAACTGAGCACTAATTTTTTAGACAAAACCTAAGCCGTTTGCCTCCCCGACAATGGTGCCATCTGACAAACTGTGAAAACCCTAAGTTAATTTTTGTATATTATCATGTTAAATTTGTCATTTCGTTGTAGGAGGGTAATCGAAATTAATCAAGAAAATAACCACAATTAAATTATTCAATTTAATTCAAGTGTCTTTATTTTTGTTTCACTTGAGCGAGGCCCAAGGTCGAATTCAAGGAGGCACAGGAGCAACTTAGAATTATGTCTACCGAATTTCGTATGCAATTTTCGAGGCGGGATATTTTTGGTATTTTTATGCAATTTTGAAATTTAAGATACAAATAGGCCTATTTTAGGGACGAGAAAAATAAATACCAATCAAACAGTATCCATACATTATGAAACTTGGTTAAGATGTCAATTATGTTGAAATAAATGCTTGTAGTTTTTTGGGTTTTTATCACTTGTGCCTCTCCGAGATATCACAATATCAGTTATGCCCCTATCTGTTTGGTAATATTAGTTGTGCCCCTCACTTCTTGCCCCATCATCAGTTGTGCCCTTCCGTCAGATTGACCGTCAAAAAGTTGACTTAACCATGGTTTTTTCAAACCTTGGTGCAGTTAAGAGGGGTATTATTGTCCAGACATCTCCTTCATCTTCTTCCTCCTCCATTTGTTCTTAATCCTTTCTCTTCATTATTTCTCTCTCTTAGTGACACCTTCATGCATCCATCGAATCTCTAAAATTTTTGCATTTTCACGAAGATATCACTCATTATGGATCAAACGGTGAATTTTCTTGAATTTTTTGATGAATTTTTATCAATCAATTAGTAAAAAGATTATCTTAATTTAACAAAAGATGAACTCCAGTTTCATCTAGACAGGGGTAGAAGGAGGACGGAATGGGAGGCCCCAGCTTCGCGCCATGGACGAACTGGCTCTGTCGTCCTTGATGTCGGGGATGGCGACCTTCGCGTCATGGCAGCAGAAGAGTGCGGGGGTCAGAGGGGAGGTGCAGGGGGCGAAGGGGGCAGTGCGGGAGGGGTGCGGGGGGTGGAGGGGGTTGTGCGGGGATGGTGGGGTGAGGGGGCAGAGGGGGGCTGTGCGGGGGGCGGAGGGGGGCTTGCGGGGGGAAGGGGAGGTGCAGGGGGCGGAGGGGGGCTGTGCGCGGGGGGGGGGGGGGGGGTACAAAGGAGGAGGGGGCGGACGGGGGTTGTTTGGGGGTTGTGGGGGGCGGAGGGGGGTTGTGCAGGAGGTGGAGGGGGGCTGTGCGGGGGGGGTGCGGGGGGGAGGGGAGGTGCAGGGGGCGGAGGGGGGCAGTGCGGGGGCGGAGCGGGGGCAGAGGAGGAGGAGGATGGGGATGGAGGAGGCTGCAGGAGAGCTCAAGGAGGAGGGAGGAGATGTGGAGGAGGAAGAGAAGAGAGGAAGAGCACAGAGGAAGAAGAGGGGGAGGAGGACTTTTCTGTCCTTTTTTTAATTTAATTCCATTTGTATCCTTGAAGTTAACGTCCGTTTGTGTTGATTATGGACGGTCACTAACCCGAGGGGCACAAGTGATAGATTAGCAAGAAGTGAGGAGCACAACTGATATTACCAAAAAGATAGGGGCATAACTGATATTGTGATATCTCGGAGGGGCACAAGTGATAAAAACCCTAGTTTTTTTTGGAATTTTTGTATATAATATGAATAAATAATGAATTTATGAATGTAAACAATGTGATTATCAATAATTAATTTTAATAAATACTAAATCTACTTATTTTAAGGAAATAAAATTATCTAAGATATATCACTATCAGAAAAATTTTAGAGCCTAATAATATTGTATTTAATATGTATTAAAAATTAATTAATGAAATATGGAAAATTATCGTTATAGAGCAAACCATGCATGCAAATGTAATTCTTTTTGGACATGATGTTAAATACAATTAGTTCTATTATTCTTGAATTTTTGGGAATTTTTGGGGCTATGGTTAATTACGTATTAATTTGGAAGCATAGAGTAGGAAAAATATGTAAATTTCCACAAGAATAATAATTTGTTAAATAGCCACAACATAGAAAACTACAACATTTATGCCATGATGTAGAGAATTAATTGTAGAATACATTGCTATTTCTGAATAATAATGATGCAATGTAGAGGTTTAAAATAATAGGGGAACATAGGGGTAAATTTGTAAGAAAATAAAACTAGAAAAATGTAGAGGAGGGACCTAAGATGTATTACCAGACCCGGGGGTCTAAGTTGCAAAATGCCCAAGGGTGGAGGCGGGGGTGTTTCTATGATTTGTTGTAACTACAGGGGGGATCTTGAAATATTTCTAATAGGCCACGTGCATCGGGGCTGGGGTTGGTTCTGAGATTTCGAAGACCTTTGGGATGGGAGGGCCTCGGGTAACAAGCCACGTGGATGGCGGAGGCTTCGGTCTTGGTCTGGAGCTACTGGAGGGTCCAGAGCAGAGGAAGCTTCAGGAAAGTGGGTCTTTGGTTTGGGAACTCCAGTCTGGAGTGTCGAGGATGGAGGTCGTGTTGCGGCTCGAAGTTTAAGGGTTAATGGAGATCGATGAAGGGCCCCAAGCGATGGTTGGTGATGCCTACTTGACGAGCTTGAAGGCGGTCGAAGCAGTCCGCTTGGTGGTAGCACGGTACGGTGGAGTGAACACGTTGGAGGATCGACGACTGCTGGGAGAGGCCAGAGCGAGAAGAGGCAGCATCTCGAAGAGCATGAACTGTAGCGAGGAAATACCCTCGGATCTCGCCGCTTGAAGGTACACAACGGTGTTGTCACCACCATGTTCCTGGATTTGATGTACAATCAACAGATGAGAGTCAAGGAGGCGTGGTGGCGCTGTTTAAATAGAGATGAATGCCATCATAGGCGATGGGAGGTTTGATTGATCTATTGAAGGCGTTGTGATTGGTTTTGATGAGGAGACATGATCAGTGATCGATCTGATGGAGGTGGCAGCGAAATCATTAGGATATGAAGTGATGCGGGTGATTGGTTAGAAGGGAGAAGGGTGGCGGCCAGGCGAGATTCACGGGAAGGCGGCAAGGGTAATTGGAAGACAATGACGTCGCAAAAATCACGACGGTCGACGTCAATTTGGGAAAGTAGGGGGAGGAAGGAGATGGGGTATCAGCCGATATCAGACCATTGATAACGTGCCATGTGGCATTTTAATATTTTTTAATTTTAACTAATTTTTTTAAATTTTGTATTAGTAAAATGAATTATAAATACCTCCAAAATGGGTGACACGTGGTGGCTCCAAGAGCAGCCACGTGTCACCATCAGAAAACTCGAAATAAAAAGACAAAGATAAATCTTGAATAAATAGCAAATTACCTCGGATTGAAATTTTTCTTCATGAAAGTTGCTCATCTCAATGAGATCTACTTTCATGAAGTAGCCAAAAGCAAAATCGATCATTTGCACAAAGTGATATTTTTGGGTACTCTATGTACATAGAACACCTTGATTTTTGGGTTTTTATACTTTTTTTGTTATTTTTAGTCAAGATAAAAATGCAGAAAATATGATAAAATCAAAGATAAACATTTACACATTAATCTTTTTTGTTTTTATTAATTAAGAAAATGAAGAAATAAAATAAAATACGAAAACAACAACTTTTGTATAGACTGTTAGTGAAGACACAGACTTAGTTAGTTTCTTTGATTTCAAGCTCATTTTGAATTTGGATTTGTGAGCATTTTAATAGAAAATTCTTCAAAGAATATAAATGAAAAGAAATAAAATAAAATGAGTTAATTTTGTACATAAAATAATAGGTCAAAACTACTAAAATACACAATATACAAAAGAGGCCTAAAACCCAACTTTCACATATGAGCTCTGATTCACTTGAACTTGGTCTTGTTTTGAAGGTAGTTGGATGTATATTAGCTCAAAAGTGAGTAGGATTAAATCATACACTGTATGAGGAAGATATCAATGCTTTAGTCTGAAATCATTGAATTAGGTTTGGGTTTCTGGTACACTTATTTATGTTAGTTATTTTTTTAATATTTTTCGTTTATTCTTGTTAGTAATATGTATGCAATGGATTAGTTTCATGTGATTTGGAGTTAGTATGAATTAGTAAAAATTAGAGAAGTTAGCATATTTTACAAGTCAATTGGGTTGTGATTTTTGGCTTCATACTTTAAGCAATTATGAGTGATAAAATGCAATTATTATTTTTAAATTCATGCATGATAATTATGCAATATAAATTAAGAAATGTTATCGATATTTGGGGATTAGAGCTTAATTAGTCACTTTAGAGTGATGAATTTGAGATTCATCAGTTCGCATAAGCTTTCTATGATGCCCTCATGCTCTACCAAGGACATGTGGCCATGATTGTATTCAACAGACAAATAAGCAAAAATCCCATGTTCAATGGCATCCGGGAACTTGACTGTACTGTCCAAGATTGCCTCTGTGAAGAATAACGCACGGGTCTCGGTATTATCCATGAACAGATTTGTATGGCGGTTCTCGGCCAAAAAGTCACAAACTTTTGTTCATTGTTCTGTTGGCTCACTCTCGTCTGATGCAGATGCTGAAGGTTTAGTTACTTGGATCATCTCAATTGGCACTTTATCACTATTTGAATGGAATGTTATCTGTCTGGTGCCATAGTTTACCAATGCCTCGACCGTTCAAAGGAACAACCGTCCAAGGATTATTGGGGTATGCAGAAGAGGGGTTGAAGTGTCCATATCTAGAACTATGAAGTCCGCAGGGAACTACATTCCCTGAATGGTGACGATGACATCTTCCAGGATTCCTTAGGGCTTAGATGTGTATGTGATTTGCAGAATCATTCTACTGGACTTGAGCGGTCCTAGCCCAATTTCCTTGAGCTGTGATGTGGGTATCAGGTTGATTGAGGATCCACTGTCAAGTAGAGTTCGGTCGAACTCTTGGTCAAACATCTGACATCTGACTAGAGGAGCTCCCATGTCCTTTTTCTTTTTTGGGAGATTGCTGATTGCATTTACTATAACAGTGGTGAGAATATGCTTCATGTTTCTTTCATGAGCTTTTCACGGTTGTCTCATTGAGGTACATGCCTCCTTCAAACCTTTCTTGATGTTAGGCACGTACTTGATGGCTTTGAGAAGAGGCATTTCAAGAACAAGATTCTAAATTATTTCCACCACATCGAGGTCAGACAAGCCAGTTTTCAAATTTTTATTTTTTTTGGATTTTCTCATTGCATCAGGAAACGGAATATATAGATAATCAAAAGCAGCAGTTCGAGTAGTGTTCTTATTTACAACAAAATGCCCTCATCAGGCTGTACATATGAATGACTAAAATGAGCAGGGTTATCCAGGAAAGGCGGGCATCCAAAATGTCCAAGTGACGCTCCAACGACTGGCATCGGATCGACTGCAGGTGCGGTCTCCTCCAAGTCTGGCTGGTTGGTGCTTCGGTTGCTACCATTGGTGCTTTCTTTTTGGTGTTTTTTATTTTGTTGTTTTTTTGGATTTTTGTTGGCGCTTCTCCTCCTTCTTCTTCCTTACGTAGTCTGGTTGTTGGTCCGGCTAATGCAGAAGAGGACGATGACTCCCATGTGGTTGCTTTATTTTTCCCCTTCCAAGTGGCTGATGGCTGCATGGTCCTACCGCTCCTGAGAGTGACAACATTAGATAAAGACAAATTATGTGTATCCGACTCTATAAGACCAGTGGGAACTTCACAGACTACCTGATCTTTCTTCTTAAAATTGTTGCGGTATGCCACCACTTGCGTTGGAATGGAGGTCTTGGTGGCGGTGAAATTGTCTAACTTATGGCTGAGATCTACAAGGCCCTTGACAAGCTGGGCCAAGAAGTCCAAGACTGGGTTCACAGGAGATGCGGCCTCAGATACCTCAGCGTTCTGGCTACGCTGGTATTGCTGATGGTACTAAGACTGCTGGTTGGGATACTGGGAAGAGTAATGAGGACAAGGGTGATGATGTTGATACTGCTAAGGACAGTGTTGTTGATTGGGCACAACCGCACTAGAAATAGGCTGGCCCAACTTAAATGAGATATAATAGCGGTGACCGGCCTAAGAAGTTGGGTAGGAGACAACCTATGCTGATGGTTTTGCTGGTATTGCCGGCACTACAATTGTTGGTACCCGGTTCTGTCTCCAATTGCCATGGAATTATGGAGACTGCTGGTGTCGTTGGTGTTGTTGTTGGTTGTTCTAGACAAACCTCCCTCCTTGTTGTTGAGGGAAATGGAGGGAGTTAGCAACCTGGCCCTGATGAGGTCTGCCTTGATGGGTTGGTTGCGCATCAATTGACCATACACCGTTCGCCTCCTGAATAAGAGGTGGTGGAGGGGAGAACTGTTCTGGAATGTATTGGGGCTCCGGGTTGTAGACGAGCAGCTGTTGCTGCGACTACTACGGAGTAGGTGGCTTTGGGGCTTGTACATAATAGATGTGTTGAACCGCTGGCTGGGGCTGACTCGGCTGAGGAGGTTGTGATAAAGCATGTTTCTTCATCTCAGCTGAAGTGGAGGCGTTTGTAGATACAGAGTTGCAGGAGCTGATTGTGTTCACTAGCAGCTCTAGTTGCTTGGTGATTTGATCTAGTTTGTCCAGGTTCTGTGTTCTTTGTTCAATCAGAGCAAGTTTCTCCACGTCATGTGATCACTTCTCAATGATGTCTACTTTGGATAGGTAACTCCCAATTATACTCAAGTTGGAGCTCTCATCCCTGTCCGGCTCATGGGATGCTGCCGTATGCACAGGCTTCTGGATATTCTATAGTTGGCGTTGATAGGCACGGGCGATGATAGCGCGGCCTCTCCTTTGACCATTTCTTTAAAGATTTGCCAGATGGCGTCCTCATCTTTGTTAAAATGTGAGACACCACAGGCATCGTCCACAAGCTTCTGACTTTCTACTGTGTGTCCCCCGAAGAAATGTTGGATGATGCTGGTCCTAGGAATCTCGTGATGGGGACATTTTTCTTGTAGCTCAATAAACCTCTCCCAATCCTCGTGAATAAATTCATGAGTGGCTTGGATGAAGTTTTCTATACGGGCGCGCATCTAATTAAGTCATCTTAGAGGATAGTATTTGTGCAAGAAGGTTGACTTCAATTCTTCCCAGGTGGTAACGACCTTCCCCAAGTGGTTGTTCCAATGAAGGTCCTTATCCTGAAGGCTGAAGGGAAATGTCGTCATCTTGACTACCCTAAGAGGTATACCAGGGTAATGAGTGGTGCCACAGTTGCACCCGAACTGTTCTAGATGAATATATGGTTCTTCATTGGTGATTCCTTGAAAGGTGGGTAGGAGCGCTAGTAGCTGAGGCTTCAATTCAAATGGGAATCAATTGTAGGAATCTGAACCCTTTCAGTGACTTATTCCGCCTCAAGATTGTATGTTTCTTTGAGAGTCGGCTTGGGCCACTCTGCTCTCGGTTCATCTGTTGGACCTCTACCGCCTCTACCTTCGGTATTTTCTTTGAATCCTCCTCCCTCGTTGTCTCTTCTTCTCCGTAAGTCATTGAGTATGTCTTGGAAGGTGACATGTGCTAAGTCCTTATCCATGAGCTGCTGTTGGATTGCCTGAATAGAGATAAGGATCTGGACGTTTACTACATTCTGGTCTGGTTGTTGGCTCTGATCTGGCTGAGACGGTGGTTGTGGTCCCTTCCCTTTTCCTCCAGGAGCCATCTCTCTCTTATCCTGAGTCTGATTCTATCACAGTTTCTTGCTCCAGATTGGGCTCTTGATCTGCAAATGGAGTAATGCCATGATCAATCTGTGTGGAGGCACTATAAGTAGCAAATCGATCTGTGTTAAGATAATCATAGGATTTTATTAAGGGGTGTTGTGTGTATGGATTGAAATCAATTGCCATCCAAAATGGGCAGATTTTGGGATGAGAGTGATCTCGATTTATTGGAGAAGACGGGGAGTCCAGAGATCGGTTCACTAAGTTTGAACCGGATTCTCGGGAATCACCCTAAATTATTGGAGGTGACAAGCGCATGGAATCGATGTTGGTGTCGGCAGGGTCCCGACTAAGCCATCCATGTATCTCCATCTCAAAGGTCAAGATGAGATTGAGATTGGAAGAATGATACGGAGGTCAAATACAAAATAAAGGGAGTTTAAAATAGTACAAGGCTCCAAATGAGTGGGGGATAAATGATGAATACCCATTCATCACTCTTTATTCTTCTATTTTAGCTACAAAAACCTTTGCAAATACATGTAGATATGTGTAAATACAAATAATTACCAAAAGCATGCATTGTGTAAAAACCTATAATTAGCATGTTTTTGTGCACAAAATAAAAGAATAAAGAGCAAAAAGAAAAAGAGGGAAATATTTAGAATAAATATTGAGCAACCTAACCCAAGGGAGGGCTCAGCATGGGCCTGACCGCATAAAAGTCAAAGTAGAGGGAGATAGGAGCTCATGTGTATATACTTCTAAAATTATATTTTCCTCACCCAAAAATATGCTTGTACATATTTTGTGTATATTTAGAAAATATCAAAAACAAAATAAAAATTTAAAAAATCAAAAAGTCAAAAAAATACCCTTTCACCATGTGCATAAACCACACCATTGTATTTATTTAACCTTGTAAATAAATTCAATTATTTTCTAAACTTTTTGTAAATATTCTATGTTACATATTGTAATTATATAAAATAACAAGAAACAAAACAAAAATCAAATAAAAATTACAAAATTGAAAATACAAAAATACATTGTATAAATACCATATATATAAATGTATTCAACCATTTATTTCACCCTTGTATATAAGTGATAAAAATAAAATAAAAATATTCTTTTATTCCTCATTTTATCTTGTAAATAAATAAAATACAAAATGAGCATAAAAATACATAAAAATAACAAATAAAAAATCAAAAATAAAAACTCCATATAGTGTACATATACCTATATATATAGCTACCCTATTTTTATTCCCAAAAATTAATTAAAAATCACCAAAAAATAGAAAAAAATAAAAGAAAAATATTTCATGTTTTGAGTTTTCTTTAATTCGGCCTATTTCTACCTTAAAATAAATAAACAAAAATCAACTGCACGTGGCAGCTTCTGATTGGTCCACGGGGGACTGTTGACCCCGGTCAACTCCCCCGCGGACTCCTTCCTTTTCTGGAAGAAGCGCGCCACCCCATCTTCTCCGATTTTCCCCCGCGTCTCCAGGCTGTCTCCCACGCAAATCTCATGCCCGGATTCTTCGCCTATCATCCATCTTCCTCGCCCGATCTTCCGCCACGAAATCAACACCTTCCATCGCTGTCGCCCCTCAACCCTAATCGCCCCTGTCACCTTATATATTCTTCCCTCCGCCGCCTCCGCGCCCCATCTTTGGACCTTCTCCTTCTTCCCAGTGACCTCCATAGGCACCGCGAGAGTGACAGCAAGCGTTTGCCCTTGTTGCAGTGAGGCGAGGAGGCGATTCCATTGATCCGGCGTTCTTCGCCGCCACTGCTCCGCCACCAGCGTCAAGCATCGAGCCTCGGGCCGAGACGACCCTCGAGGCTACGACCAAGAGCACCCCCTGCTCTTCCCCAGTCTCTCCGACCACCCAGGTAGAACCCTTAGGCCGTAGGATAGCGTAGATTTCGATTTTTCAGTTACTGTTAGCGTAGCTCCGCCGCCTTCGCCAGGCACCTCCGACCACCCATCTTCCATTCCGACACCGCCATCATCTCCGCCAGACCTCTCCGCACCTTCTTCACCCCTCCACACAACCCAGATCGCACAGGATCTGGGAACCGAGCTCCTTCGCCGACCACCCTCGCCGGAGCTCGCCATTTCGACTCACACTTCACCTTCACGCCGCCTAACCGGGTCGAGGCACTTTGCCCTCGACCCGCGAAGCTTCTGAACTATCTTGCAGGTCAAGAGGAGGCCGTCTGAGGCTTCCCGACATCTTCCCAGGAGCTTCTCCTCTCCCGACCTCGCCGGAGCCTTCCAGGGCTCGATCGGGGTATTGGAGACCCGCAGCAGCTGCGCAACCTCACGCCGGATCTTCTCCGACCTTCAGGCGCAGCAGAGGAGGGCAGAGACACCTTCACGAGGCCGGCGAAGTTCGCCGGCCATCAGTTCTTCCTCCATCTTCCAGAGCCGTCCGATGAAGCCCTCGCTCCAGTTCTGATCGTGTCCGTCCATTCTTTAAGGAGCAGCGACCGTTGATCCATCTGAGGAGCGCATCGGAACCGTCCGTAGCAGAGGAGAGAGAGGCCCGGAGCCCAGCACCGCTCGATTGTCCACGTGCCTCTCCCTTGACCGTCGATCAGAGCCAAAGGCCAAAGGAGTGAAGCGCCAGCTGTTCCGAGCCGTCCGATCACCACGTGGCGTCCATCTGACCGTCGGCGAATAAAGGGGTAAATATCGTAGGGCCCCCTCGTAGTTTGTCATTTCCTTTTTAGTACTGTAATTATTTTTAGAAATTTTTTCACTTAGGGTTATTTGCAATCTGGACCTTGTGCTTTATTTTAATTGCATGTATGCCCCTGTGTGTGAGTGACCACGTGCTTCGTCACGTGTGTATCTGGGCATTTTACATATCTTGTCCTGTAGATCTGGAGTGTTAATGAATGCATGAATCTTTTTAAGTAATTGCAATTATACCCCTGTGAGCATTGTTTATGCGCATGTGCGTTATTTAGTGGGCTTTTTGCAACTTCGTCCCTGGGCTTTTGATACGAGTTATCAAAAGGCCCTTGGACTTAGTTTTTCTTGCAATTTGGTCCCTGTGTGCCCCAGCCACGCGCGACGCGCGTGATTTGCTGGGCATTTTGCACCAGCGACCCCAGGTCTTCGGGTATTTGCACATTGGTCCTTGTGCACAGTACCCTCTTCTTCATTTTTGAATAAATATCAAACCACCTCCAAATCTAATGAAATTTCGACACATGGCTCCTGCCATGGTGTAGTAATTTCTGTGATTTTTGAGGACATTTTTATTTTCATTTATTATTTTTAAAAATTCAAAAACCTCCTTTTTAGTCACTGTCTAGGTTTAAAAATACCAAAAAAATATAAAAACTCCACCAAAAATTCTAAAAAAATTAGGACTTGTAGTTGCTTGCTGATTGATTTTCTAGCCAATTTTGGCTACTTTTCATCACTTAAAAACCTTAAAAATTGAAAAACCCCTAAAAACCCATAAAAATTATATTAAATAAATTAAAAATCCAAAAACAATAATTAGGGTGCCTAAAGTTTCCTTATTCTTTCTAGATTATAGGAAAATTACCTTCAGGCTTTTTGAGATCCAAAATTATTTTATTTTTGGGTCTTAAGCCTTGCTGGACAGTACCCTCTGTTTTTCGCATTGTTTGATTTTTAATAAATAATTTACCCATTAGAAAAATTCCAAAAATTCACCAAAAACAGTAAAAAACTTAAAAAAATATAAAAACCATTTTTCCTTAATTTTTGCATTATTTTTGGAGTGTTTTATAAATTGTTGAAGTTGCCTTGCATTCATTTTATTTCATTTTCTCATCATTTAAAAAATCTAAAAAATTATAAAAACAAATAAAAACACTAAAAAAAAAGACTCCCTTGGATTTCTGACTACATCGTAGGCCGCAAGGCCAATCTGTGCTCCTTGTGTTCGACCCTGGGAGCTATACCAGGTTAATCCTATAGCTAGATCGCTCTATTTTGTGCTTGCTTGTGTTTATCTCTGTGAGTGGTTGATTATTTTTCTTGATTGACGCATTCGAGTGACTGAGGTCGCAACGACCTCATTTTATACCTTCACCTCAGTTGTTCGGGATTTTTGCGTCATCAGAATGGCGCCGTTGCTGGGGGAGCACGGCTTTGTAGTCATTTTTCCATATTGTCTCTCTACATTATAACTGTTTTCTGACACTCTCTCTTTCTACTTTTTGTGCGAGGTACTGCGTGGAGAACTTGGAGTACACTTTTTGAGGACCCGCACGGGAAGAAGAGCAGGGAGAAGAAGAAGAATATCATTTATTTGAGAGAACAATATTTTTGTAATAATTTAGGACTCAAACTTTGAACTGTGGACACTTGTAACTTAGCGGGTCTGTTTCGCCGAGCACCGGTGTGCTCGGGGGACCCATTTGGATTTTCGCGGCTTTTATCGTGGTTTTTATAGCTAGCTGCCTTTTCCGGTGTTTCTCGCGGTTTTAGCCCCTAGACATAGGAATTTTGATTGATTGTGACGTAAATTTTTAAGGCCCAACACCTAATAGAATATCTGTTCCTATAGAACGTAATTAGACCTTAATAAAATTCACTGAAAAAGTTAGTTTAATTGGATTTGAGACCACGTGCCGTGAGGAGTCACATACAGCGCTGGCAGGACCCGTTGTGGTGGGCACCGAGTGACTCCCAAGATCGGACTCCGGACTCGATTCGGTTAGCTAACTATTGTTCTTCACGATCAATAGAAGTTGCTTGTCTAAGGCCGGTTTTTCCCGCTGCACCATTTAGGTAGTTTTATTCTGTCTTTAATCTGCGCGGATCACTTGCATGTAGAGTGCTGGAGACAAGGTACGCATTTCTTTCTCTGCATGCATCATTGATTTCTTCGCGCATCGGCTTTTTCGTCTTCTCCCTCTGTTTTTGGCTTAATCATCAGGAGAATCAGAAAAACCGTTAGGCCGCTTGTATTTATTTTGAAAAAATTAAAAAGAAAAACAAAAAAAAATTGGGACTGGATAACATTATTGACCCTAAAAGACACTCACATTAAAAATTTGTCTTGGGGAGAGCAACCCCCTCATTGTATGGTTTGAATGCGCGAGAGAGTGACCCGCACACTAGGTAGAACCCTCCGGTGTTATTTCTAGCTGACTACCGACTCTTCCGTGCGGGCCAGTCGGTTGGAGTAGCATCGGGTATCCTAACAGGTCACGTAAGCGCTCTGATATCTTGCATGTTCACCAAATAAAATTGACAAGATAAATTGACCGATCTTTCACGGTCTTCAGATTGTGTTGCGTTGGTGAACCGGGGGTTTGCTTTGCGATCATATTTTCTCCAGATCCCATCCGCCCAACTCGCCAGATCAAGATGATGGGTAGACGATCTCTTAGGCAGCCTCTGGCTGCACCGCTTTCAGGCGCGTCTACTCCATCATCTAGGTTGGCCCGTGAGAGTCGAGACCAGCTCTCCGGGCCCGAGTTCGATTCCACCCTGTTCCCCCTCGATCCCCTTTCTTCTGCTACTGAGAGACATGAGCCCGAGGAAAGACGAATTAATTTGACAGAACCTGAGTTGGGCTCATCTGATTTTGCAGACGTCCCTATGGCCGGAGCCGGCAGTTCAGACGATCGCCAGCCCGAACATTTTGTCTTAGACCAGGGAGCGATTAACTCCACCCTGATCGCGTCATTAGAGACAGTTCAGCAACAGTTACGCGATCAGGGGGCATTCATGATAGAGATGAGGAGGGAGTTGGAGAGACTCCGAAGAGAGCGAGACGAGCCGAGCGAGCCGGAGGACATTCCTGACGTTGATGCAGAGGCAGCAGCCGCAGCAGCAGCTGCCGCAGCAGCGGCAGCCGCCGCCGCAGCAAGACCGATGCGGGAGCTACACAACCCCGGATCTACACTGATGCACCAGTGGGTGGTGATACCTGCTATCGTGGGGGATTTCAAGTTCCCTCCGAACACCCTGCAGATGCTTCCTCATTTTCACGGACTCGCCACAGAGGAACCCCACCTCCATCTCCAGGAGTTTTTGATGATCTGTAGCACTGTCCACGACCGTCGTGTGGACCAAGATACGATTCGGATGATGGCCTTCCCTTTTTCACTGGCAGATAGAGCAGCCACCTGGCTGAAGCATCTAGGGAAGTTTGTTTACACCTGGGAGCAACTCCGCACCGAGTACTTGAACAAGTACTATCCACTCGGGCGGACGAATGCAGCGAGGGCCCTGATCAACAACTTCTCCATGCTCCCTAACGAGCAATTTCACGAAGCATGGGAGAGGTTCAGAGAGCTTCTGGATAGATGCCCACACCACGACATTTCGAAGCCGAACCTAGTTCAGAGCTTCTTTAGTGGGCTGACGCCAGAGCTTCAGGGACTGGTGAATGCTTCTTGCGGCGGGTCCTACTTTGCCAAGGACCACAACCAAGTCTGGGCCATCTATGAGGAGATGTCAGAAAATTACATGGTGATGTCCCAGACTCGGTTGTACACACAGAGATCTCAGCAGCCGCCAGGACCTGTGCAGTATCAGCGGATAGCACGGGTTGATGCAGGTCCATCCAGTTCGTCCACAGTTGCAGCCGCACAGGCAGAGTCGGCCGCTGCGGACATGGGGATTATCAGCGAGAAGTTGGACCGCATGGAAATCATAGAGAAGAAGCAGTGCCAGGGCATAACTCAGATGGAGCAGATGGCACAAACTCTGAGCGACGTGAAGACCCATCTCTTGTGTCTTCAAGAGGCACAGACGGCTTCTCAGCCCCGTCTTCAGTCGCGAGGCGATCCCGGCGGCAGCCGCAGCTCGTCCCAGCGCTCCAGCTCCTTGCAGCAGCCTAGACAAGTTCACCTTGTACAGGCGGAGCCGTACCAGCAGCAGCAGCCCTCTTACCAGTCACCACCATCTCCAGACTTACAGATGGTGGTGTATCAGCCGGATCAGCCTCTGGATGTACTCCCACCAGCCCCTTACGATGCGGAACCGTTGATGGATGTCAACGGGATTTGGTATGACCGCCCTCAACCTGGAATCCGAAGAGATCATCCCGGATTCAGGTGGGGGAATGGGGGTAACCAGTCCCAACAGCAGCCAGCCGGTCAGGGAGGGCAGTACTCCCAGCAGAGAGATCACCAGCAGCCCCCAGCATACCAGCCACACCAGCCATCATCCTTCGTACCTCGTCCCTACCAGCAGCAGGGACAGAATTGGAGACGTGAGCAGCAGGCTCACCAGCAGCAGCATCATTCCTCTTACCCCTCTCAGCCACAGCAGCACCAGGTCCAGCAGCCTCATTATCAGAGAGGCAACCCGTCGGGCTCCCATGAGAGCCCCGCCATGGATGATCTAGCCCGTCTCTTCACAGAGCAACAGGCTACATTTAGACGGGAGATGGACGAGTTCCGCCAGGAGATGCGGGACCTGATGAGAGGGAAGGCCGCCATCCCTGCACAGATCGAGCCTAATCCGAATAACTTGAAGAGGAAATCTGAGCAGGTAGTTCACACTGAGCCTACCACTTCTAGTGACTCATTTGATGTTATCTCGTCGGATCTATTTGATGCTGATTTTGTCACACTTAGGAGCGGTAGAAGACCAGCAGGAGGTGCCTCATCTGAGCGACAACACGAGGAATCATCTAGAGCGCCAGATGAGGAAGAGGAGAGCGGTACTGAAGCCGCACATCATGGTGACGGTGGTACTGAGGCCACCCGAGATGCTGATTCCACCGGCGGTACTGAGGCCGCCGTTTCACCACATCGAGGAGGTGGTACTGACGCCACCAGCAGAGCCGAGCCAGCCCGCGGTACTGAGGCCGCAAGACGTCTAGTTGTAGAGCCAGCTAGAGGTGGTACTGACGCCACCAACATTTATTCTGATAGAAATGTTGTCTTTCCTTGCATGAATGTATCTCAGAACTCTGATTTGAATAAAGGAAAAGGTTTAGTTTCTTCTGATCCCACTGTGGTGAATGATGTTTGTGAGGATCCGGTCATCGAACCAACTAGGCCTATTCCTAGTCCTTCATCTGAGAAGGACCCTGTGATCCCCTTTCCTAGAGCCCTTGAGTTGGGGAAGGGGAAGAAAAAAGAAAAAGATCCAAAAAAGAGAGAGCAGGAGGAGTTCAGCCAGGGCATGATAGACCGATTTCACATCCAGCTGACCCTCAATGAGGCTTTACAGCACATTCCTCTTCTTCAGCGATCCCTAAGAGATAGGACCACAGTCAGGAGGAAGAAGAGGAACAAGACCGCAAAAATTCATGTGCTAACAAAAGCCACGTGCTTCGCGATCCAGAACCATCTGCCGACTAAGAGGCCAGATTTAGGGGCCCCGTATGTCAGATGTCAGATTAGTGAGCAGAGGTTCGACCGTACTCTATTAGATAGCGGATCGTCGATCAACCTTCTTCCGGCAGCCCTTCTCGACCACTTAGAGTTGGGCACTCTTAGACAGAGCAGGACATACCTTCAGTTTGCTGATCGGTCTGTCAAGAGGCCAAAGGGGTTGTTGCGAGACGTTGTCGTCACGATTCAGGGTTTGCAATTCCCCGTGGATTTTGTCGTACTGGACATGGAGACCCCTGACTCGTTGACCGATTCCCCCATCATCCTCGGTCGCCCGTTCTTGGCCACGGCCAAGGCAGTGACTGACCATGACAGTGGGAAGGTATTCTTTCGCGTCGAGGGCGAGAGTATACAAATAGAGACGGTTAAGGACCACAGAACCAGAGATAGATCCCGCTCACATGGCAGTACAGATTCAGAGCAGCTGACAGACGCAGAGCCAGACATCCACCAGGACTGTGATTTTGTGATCACAGATGATGAGGCAATTTGGGCAGATCCTGCAGCACAGACCATCCTCTCATACTCAGATACAACTGATGCAGAGATGATAGCAGAGGATAGTCTGGAGAGCACAACCCTGGTTCAGGATACTATTGAGTCAGCAGAGTCGGACCTTGATCGCGACACGATTTTCAGTGATGGTGGTGCTGATGCCACCTTGTTCTCCGGTGGTGCTGATGCCACCGAGTCTGATACAGATCCCTCGGATTCAGAGTCTGATTGGGCAGATTGTGATGATCAGATGCCAGATCTGGATCCACCTGAGCCTATAGATGAGGAGGAGATAGAGGCAGAGCAGAACAGAGACAATGTAGAGGACCCGCCTTCTCCAGATCCAGTTTGTGAGAGTTCGTTATCATTTTCCCAGGTAGATTTGGCAGAATTGACCGCATACACACATCTTCTTCAGAAGCCAGATTTGCCAGCACCCAGCTGTCCAGAGCTAAAGCCGCTCCCTACTTCGCTGAAGTATAGATTCCTTGCGGGAGAGTCTGAGATGTACCCAGTCATCATCTCTGCCGATCTGACTGGAGAACAAGAATCCTGTCTGATGGAGGTTCTTGAAAAGAACCGCAAGGCAATTGGATGGAGCGTAGCAGATCTCCATGGGATTAGTCCCTCGTTGTGCTCCCACCATATCTATCTCGAGGAAGGGGCAAAGCCGTCGCGTGAGTTCCAGCGGCGACTGAACCCCAACCTAAGAGAGGTTGTTATGAAGGAAATATCAAAATGGTGGAGTGCAGATTTTATTTATCCCATTTCCGACTCCAAGTGGGTTAGCCCCTTGCATGTGGTGCCCAAGAAGACGGGCATCACGACTGTGATCAGTGAGTCGGGAGAGGAGATTGCTACACGAGTACCCACCTCTTGGCGGGTCTGTGTTGACTACAGGAGACTCAACCAGGCCACCAAGAAGGACCATTTCCCCCTGCCTTTTATTGATCAGATCATAGAGAGACTGGCAGGGAAGAGCCATTATTGCTTCCTAGATGGGTACTCAGGCTACAACCAGGTGGCCATCGCTCCTGAGGATCAGGAGAAGACCACCTTTACCTGTCCCTTCGGTACATACGCTTTTCGACGCATGCCATTTGGGCTATGTAACGCCCCTGCGACTTTTCAGAGATGCATGCTGTCGATATTTTCGGACATGGTAGAGGAGTGTTTGGAGGTCTTCATGGACGACTTCTCGGTTTACGGCGACGGATTCGATTCCTGTCTTGACTGCCTAGACCGAGTGCTCCAGCGATGTATTGCTACCCGCTTGGTTCTGTCTTGGGAGAAGAGTCACTTCATGGTGACTCAAGGGACGGTGCTTGGCCACATCATCTCCAACAGAGGCATGGAGGTTGATCCGGCCAAGGTCGATGTCATTAGGAAACTCACACCGCCGTCCAATCTGAAGCAGTTACGGTCATTTCTGGGGCACGTTGGTTTTTATAGGAGATTCATTCATGACTTCAGCAAGATTGCCCGACCGTTGACTGACCTCTTGACGAAAGACACCGAGTTCCTTGTCGATGACAAGTGTCTTTCGTCCTTTGAAACTCTCCAGCAATGTGTTATTGAGGCTCCTGTCCTTCAGCCGCCTGATTGGTCTCTCCCATTCGAGATCATGACGGACGCCTCCGATTTTGCCGTAGGGGCCGTGCTAGGACAGAGGAGGGATGGAGTACCATTTGCGATAAACTATGCTAGCCGCACATTGGATTCCGCCCAGCGGAATTATACGGTCACAGAGAAGGAGATGCTAGCAGTAGTGTTTGCCCTAGATAAATTCAGATCATATATCATTGGATCCCGAGTGACCTTGTACACAGATCACACCGCCATCAGGTACCTCATGTCAAAGAAGGATGCCAAGGCCAGACTTACTAGATGGATCCTTCTACTCCAGGAGTTCGACATTGAGATCAAGGATAAGCCTGGAGTCAAGAATGTGGTGGCGGACCAA
>JAZKJV010003907.1:0-36142 GCA_037367405.1 Ottelia alismoides
TAATTCGAAGACGGATGATTAGGACAATCAAAATGGTCTACTTGCGGCTTCTGAGCGGCAGTTAATCCGCAATTCTATCAACAGGCCTTCAAAATCAGTTTTGCTGGTTGGAAGTCACGTTCTGCAAGGGAAGTAGGCTGGAATTGTTAGAGTTGTCAACGCACGATTGACCTAACTCGGTGGCACAGAATCATCCCAGGCTTATCGAGGCGAAGGCCCTGGTGGACTGATGCTCAGCAATCGAAGGTGCTCGTAATCGGAACTTCTGTTGATCTCCAATTACGAGCATGAGTGAGTTTCGTTAGGCATGTGCACGACCTTGCATACAACACGAGGTTTTGGTGAGCATTAGCTAAGCCAAAAACAACGCTGAAAAGTTGGCTCGGTTCGTGAATTGGCTCCAGAGAATCGTGATGAATCCATCGTTGGTCTGGTCACCGATGGGCCGTCCATTGTTCGAATCGACACCCCATGGATTGTAGAGCCGAACCATCCACTGACCATTCAATTGCCAAACGCTAAGTACCGAGTAAGCATGCTGACCTGCGATACCTAGTCCATTCACAGTGGCATCTGTCGCTCCGATCCAAGATCCGGCAACTGCCAGTCCCCCTTGGTTCAGAAAGTCTCGCATCTGTTGCGGAGACACTCCTGCAGCAATGGCTTCCATGGTAAACATCGCACCCGATCGTCCCGTAAAATCCTGCAATACTGCTTGTGGATTTTGCAAGCCGATATCCCGAGTTTTCATTTGCCCGGGACCAGTCGTTGTCGAAATAGATGGTTTTGCTGATGTCTACTCCGTATGCCTGCAATCTAGCGCGATGGAAGAGCACCGTCCAGAACTCTTTTTGATTTCCTACGGCTCTTGGTTCGGCATCTTGGTCATTCCAAGTTCCATCAAACCTGACCAACTGTTGCCCTAACCCATCCATCCGTTACCCGATAAAGATCAGTGGCGACTTGAGTAATCCGAGAAGCGAAGTTGAAGCCTTGATTGGCCATTTGAGCCATCGAAGCTAGTGTTGAGCAAGATCCGATTATCCCTTGTTCGACATCTCGAGCCTGTGTTCCATCAAGCGTCCAGCGGTTTGAAACAAAACCATCTTCGAATGTGTTGATTCCACCGCCTCCGAACAACTGGTCGACGCTTCCTATCTCTCGGCCTCCAGAGATGAAGTCATTGCCTAACCCACCGTCGACTATGTCATTACCAAGCTCTCCGTAAAGATAGTCCGTGGCCCCATTACCAATCAGGGTATCGTTGCCGGGCCCACCCCAGAACTGATCGGTCGCATTGGCTCCAACCAGTCGGTCATGACCATCACCACCCCATGCCCGACTTGGAACATTTGCTAAACCATTGACGAAGCTATCGTTGCCTCCCCAACCCCGAAATGAAACAGTGGCGACGCGGGATGCATCGACTGTCATGCGTGCAGTCCGGCTACCCGAAGAGATCGTCGCAACTACGTTTCGCCTACATAGGACACGACTGCATTTGTTAACAGCGTTGTCACCTTCCATCCGTAACTCTGTTCCTACCAGGGTAATGGAGGCTGGCGTCCATCGTTCTTCAAGTTTCTCAAGTTGTACGGATCGGCTTTCTCGACTCTTGTTCTTGGCAATTCTCATGATCTGTCTCTCAAAACTGTTGTCCATGAAGGTGTCATATGGAGCCCCAGGCTCCTCACAACAACTCCATGGAAAACGGCGAGACCGACTGGACAAAAATCTTTTAAAATTTGACAAGTCTTTAGAAATCGGGATGGTGTGCCGCCACCGCTCACCACCGCTGTAAACATCTTTGAACTCGTTTTACCAAGAATTTACGCACTGGGAGGGCGAGGCTCCTGCCGAGCTTTTTCTGGCCGCCTCATCACAATCCCGAGCAACCTAACCATCCTACAATTGCTTGTGAACGTTAGGCGCTGAAAACAGTAGCTTCGCCGCAGCGGCGCACTCCGGTTTTCGTGTAACCTCTCCCGCTAGTGCGACCACAACGAGTGAACACGATCGAGACTTCGCTGGACTGTCTTGGGATGGCAGCCCAGCATCTCAGCGATATCGGCATGCAATGCCCCTTGCAACCTAAGCAGAACAACATCGCGATCAAACTTCATCGGTCAATCGATCCAAACTCGAAACTAAACCAATCGAAGAGTTCTGTGAAGTAATCTGGCGCGGGTGCTTTCGAGGATAACTCCAAAAGTTGATTCTCCCCACGACCCCTCGCTGGCTGAATCCGATTGGGAAATCGTTGAGAGTACGCACGTGCCCTCCGCGTTTTTGAGCGAACTCTCGCTTGAAAAGATCATTAGTTTGCGAATCATGATCGTTTTCAGTAATCGCCAAAGATCGTCGACGTCCTCAACGTTTTCGATTTCGCCCTCTTTGACTCTTCGAAAGTAGGTCCGCAGAGCACTCAACGCGACATCATCAGCGTGCATTTTCAGCCTTGGGCTACGGCTTAGACGGTCGTTAACAGCGAACTGCAGTCTGGGGAAGTAACGCTTCCAAACTCGCTCAGTATCAATTTCCATGCGAATCATCACGTAGGGTTCGTAGCAATGCAACCTATCTACATTTTGTAGTGAGGTGAGCTTAGCCTAATGACCTTAGCCCTGGCCCCACTACATGATCCAAATGATTATAGTCCATTGGAAAACCGAGCGTAGTACTCGCGCGACGACGTCTGAATCGGAACTATAGTGCACGCGCCACTAACGCTCGAATCGAAACCGTAATGCTCGCGTGATTACGCTGGAAAGCCTAACGCTGCAGGTCGAAGCGATCCAAGTTCATCACTTTATTCCAAGCCGCGACGAAGTCGCGAATAAACTTCTTCTCGGCATCGGCACTCGCGTACACTTCTGAGATCGCTCGCAGTTGCGAGTTCGACCCGAAGATCAAATCAACCCGACTGCCCATCCACTTCACCTGGCCAGTCGACCGGTCGCGACCTTCATAGAAGTGTTCGCAGACCGATGATTTGTTCCACTGAGTGTTCATGTCAAGCAAATTGACGAAGAAGTCATTGGTCAGCGCTTCAGGGCGCTTTGTGAATACTCCCAGTTGTGGAAATCCGGTGTTGGTATTCAGCACTCGCAATCCGCCAACAAGCACTGTCATCTCTGGTGCACTCAAGTTCAAAAGGTGAGCACGATCTACTAACAACTCTTCAGCCGGTCGATCGTGAGTATGACCAAAGTAGTTGCGGAAGCCGTCGGTCTTAGGCTCAAGCACCGCAAACGACTCGACATCGGTCATCTCTGCAGTGGCATCGGTTCGGCCAGGCATAAACGGAACAGTAATTGTATATCCCGCATTCAGCGCCGCCTTTTCCAGGCCAGCACATCCAGCTAGCACAATCAAGTCTGCGATAGAGATCTTCTTGCCAGTGCCCTTTTGAGCTGCATGAAAATCGGCTTGAATCTGTTCCAATACAGGCAGCACTTCCGCCAGCTCTGCAGGCTTGTTTACTTCCCAGTCCTTTTGCGGAGCCAATCGTATACGCGCGCCATTAGCACCGCCTCGCTTGTCGGTACCGCGAAAAGTAGATGCCGACGCCCAAGCGGTTGAAACAACTTGCGATACGCTCAGCCCCGAATCGAGAACCTTCTTCTTTAGAGCTGCTACATCGGTTGCATCGACTAGCTTGTGATCAACTGCTGGAACTGGATCTTGCCACAACTGAGCCGGCGGAACTTCAGGACCGATCAACCGTCCCGCTGGTCCCATGTCACGGTGAGTCAATTTAAACCATGCCTTCGCAAACGCCTCAGCGAACTGTTCTGGATGTTCGTGGAATCGCTTAGAGATCTTGTTGTAAGCTGGATCAAGCTTTAACGCCAGGTCCGTGGTGAACATCATCGGAGCGTGTGACTTATTAGCGACGTGCGCATCGGGTACTGCGCCTTGAGCAGATGAGTCCTTCGGTGTCCATTGCCAGGCACCCGCAGGGCTCTTGGTTAGTTCCCAATCGTAATCGAACATATTCTCGAAGTAGTCATTCGACCAGCGCGTTGGAGTAGAAGTCCAAGCACCTTCGAGTCCACTGGTGATTGTGTCGGCTCCGTTTCCTTTGCCAAATTTGTTCTTCCAGCCCAAGCCTTGCTGTTCGATCGAAGCTCCCTCGGGTTCAGGTCCAACATTCCCTTCGGGCGATGCTGCACCATGAGCCTTACCGAAGGTGTGACCGCCAGCAATCAGTGCCACCGTTTCCTCGTCGTTCATCGCCATCCGCGCAAACGTTTCTCGAATGTCGCGAGCTGCTGCCAGTGGATCGGGCTTGCCGTTTGGACCTTCAGGATTGACGTAGATCAGTCCCATTTGAACTGCTGCCAGCGGATTCTCGAGTTGTCGATCACCCGAGTAACGCTTGTCGCCAAGCCACTCACTTTCAGGTCCCCAGTAGATATCTTCTTGAGCCTCCCAAACGTCAGCACGACCGCCACCGAATCCAAAGGTCTTGAACCCCATCGACTCAAGAGCAACATTTCCGGTCAGCACCATCAAGTCCGCCCACGACAATGCGGCACCATACTTTTGCTTGATTGGCCACAGCAGTCGTCGAGCCTTATCCAGGTTGGCGTTATCCGGCCAGCTATTCAGTGGAGCGAAACGCAAAGTGCCATAACCCGCGCCGCCGCGACCATCGCTGACGCGATACGTTCCCGCGCTGTGCCAAGCCATTCGAATGAACAGCGGGCCATAGTGACCGTAATCGGCTGGCCACCAATCCTGCGACTGAGTCATCAGGGCTTCGATGTCTTTCTTGACTGCCTTGAGATCCAGCTTCTTGAACTCTTCCGCATAGCTGAACGACTCACCCAGCGGATTTGCTTTGGGAGAGTTCTGATGTAGGATGCGAAGGTTAACCTGTTCTGGCCACCAATCGGAGTTGGTCGTACCGCCGCCCGCGGTCAGTCTTTGAGATGCAGGGCGTGACGCACCGCCAATAACGGGGCACTGACTAATGTCCATGTTTTTTTGATCGCTTTTGGCTGGGTTGGCGGCAACCGTCGAGGATATAGGGGAGGGCTGCTGGGCGTAGAGGCTGGAGGCCGTGCATATGGCCACACACTGAACCAGTTGTCGGAACTGCTTGAGAGGTTGTTTCAGGCTGCGTGAGGCTAACATGGTTGAGATCTCCTGATCGATTGAGCAATAGTCGCGGTTTGAGGTGACTGAACACTTGTAACTGTAGAGCCCTGACATCCATGCGTCCAATGCATCGACTGAATACGATCTATGCTTTCTGAGAATGGACTAAGAGTGGGTAGTCGTAGCTGATGAAACCAGGACAACGAGCGACAAAAACCAGCACAGACTCTACAGCATCCTGTTTAAGCCGACTTTACCCGACCGGTGAACTGCCGCTTACCCTTAGTTAGTTTCCTTCGATAGCCACAATAGTAGTGCCGGTCCTCACCCCGGATCGCTTAGCGATCCAGCGCTTAGGCATTGAGACGTTGATGCGCGGGGCGATCCACGAAGATTGAACCCCGCGCTGTTCAATTAGATCTCTCCGCCCGTCTTGGGGTTACGGAGCAGTGCGGCCTTAAGCGGCGTGTGGAAGTCAGCGTGGCATTTTTCGATTTCATCGAACAATTCCTTGGCGGCCTCATTGATCCGGCTACTGTACATTCCTTCTCGTCGAATGCATCCTTGAATTCGCGTATCCGTTCACAGGTTGGTAGCTAGGCTGCTTTTTTGCTGGATATTGTGGCAGGTTTGTCGTTTTTCAGGTCAGGCAAGAGGCTTGGAGGATTCAGTCCTTTGTAATGTGCTTTCATTACTTCGACGAGATACTCCATCGTCGAGCGGTTCTGTATCCGACATGTTTCAATAATCGTTAGCATTCTTTCAATGAATCGGCTACCGGTATCGCTTTGGGTACCGTAACTGAGTTTTCGATAGATCACCGCAGGACGAAGTGCTCGCTCGGCCGCATTGTCGGTAGGGCGGAGGCCGGGGAAGGGCGGAGCCGGGGAGGGAAGGGCGGAGCCGGGATGGGGGCGGAGCCGGGGACACAGCATTTTCGTGAGGATCGGGAAGGGCAGCCGTGGCGGGGACACAGCACTTTCCTGCAGGTGCCGCAGCCTCCTCTGCGGTGGGTGGCTCAGGCTTGTCGTCAGTACCTCCATCCTTGGGCATGGGCAATACGCCAGGGGCTACCTCCGCGATAAACTGCAGCCATACAATACCCTCGCCTGATTCGAACAGTGTTGCCAACAATGCTCCCCCAGATTGTTGTAACGCCGAATGTGCTGCTTCAGGTGTCTGTTCACTCAAGGCTTCTGAGAGCAAGTCTGGCTCATGCACATCATGCGGTGGTGATACCTCCGGCAGTACAGGTAGGAAAGGCTTCTCTGCCGACGATCTGAGTCGTGTGTGGATTCCCCATGATCGAGTCCCACAATAGCAATTTGTCGCCCAGATTCTTCACCCAATTCGACAGCCAATTGCACGTTTATCCGGATCAAGACGGTACTACAATCTTTTTCTTCGATGTTTTCGCCCACCGGACTTTTGAATTTGTCGATGGTCTACAGAGTGACACTCAGGATGGTGTATTCAACGATTTAACCCACAACCATTCACGCAAGATTGAACTGCTCAATTCCGCAGGATCAGTGGTCATCGATCCGGTCAGTGCAATCACAGCCAAGGTCACCCACTGGAATGGTGTTATCGAACTGTTTCAGTTAATCGACCTCGATGCTGATCCACAGCAAGTTGTACTGGCTGGTCGATTATCCAGCGACTTGACAGAGATGGTTATGGGGTCAACCTAACCTACAAGTCGTTCACCGCTACGGAACTGGCTGCCTCTCCTGATCGCCAATGGCAAATCGACACTGCGAGCGATGATTGGGGTAACTCGCTTTCGTTCACCTATAACGCCTCTCAGCAATCTGGTCGCTGGAGCCTTTCGCAAGTGACTCGCGGCGACGGGGTTGATGTTAGCTTCGGCTACTCCAACGGCGTAATTAGTTCAGCCACCTTCGAAGATGGCACCCAAACGATATACACGCATGGCCAAGATAGCACGGCTCAGACAGCGACAGTTCGCATCCAGGAAGTTATGGGAAGTAGTAAGTCCGGTACAGACTACACTTACTACCTCACCAACGACACAATCACCATTAACGGGAATGTGATTAGTCAACCCACGGGAATCTACCGAATGATTAAGAATCCTGCGGGGCACGTTCATTGGATGATGATTCCAAATGCCGATCCCCTAGCCGATGAGACATTCGTCTTCGTGGGGGGTAATAAGGCTATCGTTCGTTCAAGTACCAACAACTACAAGCATTACGACACCTGGAGCTACACTGCTCCTTCCCCTCCTCCTCCCGGACAAACCCTTGGACAAAATGACGCATTTGTTGGCTTCGATGGTGAATTAGAGTCACTCGAAATTGGCCCTGGAAGTTCAACCCACACTGGCCCAGCTTTACAATGGTCGCATTCCAAGTATCACGGATGATGCAGGCCGTGAAAAACAGTTCTTATACGACGCCGGAGGCAATATCACCAAAGTCACTTACCCAGCCGATGGCACCCACGAAGATTACTCCTACAACAGCTTTGGGCAAGTCACACGCAAACGATCGCGAACTGGCGATGTTGAACTTTTCACGTACGACTCCAAAGGCAATCTGTTAACACATTCAACAGGATTGAAAGAGGTTAACGGCACCGATCAGCAGACAGCCGCATACTCGCAGTCCAGTAAAGAGTATTTTCCAACTGGTGGAGCCAACGCTGGCTTGCTCAAGACCGAAAAGAGTGCTCTGTACAACGCATCAGCTCCTACGCTCCATCGAACTGACTACGAATACGATGCCAACAATCGCCTAACCAAGAAGATTGGTCCAGCTCCCGTTGCGGGTCAAGCTCGCCCTGAAACAGTCTACGAATACAACACGGCTGGCAACTTGACCCAAGTCACCGATCCGCTGAACCATGTGACCAGCTTTACCTACGACAGCGCTGGGCATCAAACACAGGTTACCTATCCTGACACCAGTACCGAACAAACGCTTTACGGCACCGGCGCAAATGCTGGTCGCGTGGTGGCTTCCAAGAATCGAGTCGGCACGGTCACCACCTACAGCTACGACTCCAGTGGCAGGTTAACACAAACAGTAGTGGTGCAGCCATTGATGCCAACATCCTTGATGGTAATGCTTATGACACAACCATTACCGATCCAAACCTAAAGCAAGTCACTGAGTACACCTACCTAGCCGGAAGTGATTCAATCAAGTCGCAAGTCAAGAGCAATGGCGCAGTCACCGACTACACCATCGACTTTAAGAATCGTGTTACCGAAGTGAAGCAATATCCTCGAGCCGGTGTAACGCTCACCAGCAAAAAAGTCTATGCGGAAAATCAACTGCTCTACGACGAGGATGCCTATGGTCGTCGCAAGTATTACGGCTACCGAGCCAGCGATGGGACGCTGATTCGAACTGTTACCTGCACGCATCCTGGCTACACTTTGGCTGACTTCACGGCCGTTTGGAATCTGACTCGCAGCACGGCAGCCAATGCTGCCTACATCATCCATGATGCCATTCGCGACGACGCAGGTCACTTGACTCAAGTCATCGATGGTCGCGGCACCGAAACCCGCTATGAATATGATGCTCAGGGTCGTGAAATCAGGAAGACGGCCGCTTACGGTACCAGTGTGGCTGCAGTCACCGAGACCGACTATGACGTTGATGGCCGAACCATCGAAGTCCGCAGTCCACGTTACTTCGATTCCAGTGATACCGAAGGCTATCAAAAAGGCCAAGGAGAATTGGACCTATGATGGTGCTGGCCGCGTTGCTACACACACTGAAGCTGCTGGCAGTACTGTCGCTGCCACCGAATCATTCACCTACTTCGCCGATGGGCGTCAGCAGACCCACACCGACTATCGTGGTAAAGTCTGGACCAACATCGATGATACCTGCTGCGGTAAGTCGACAGCCTCGAAGAATCCACTGGGCCACGGCAGTATTCGCAACACCGACCCTCAGCGCCGCGTGGTTCACTCAGTGACTGTAAGCAATGTCGATACCCACACCGCCAACATGCTTGATCCAGTCAACGCTAGCCACCTTGGCTGAATCAACCACTAAATACGATTCGCTCGGCAGAACAATTGCCTCGACAACTTGGCTATCGGCTCGTGGCCAAATCGATCCGACTTCGCCGCCGATTGCTGGGCTAGGTGGAGTCGCTCAAAGCGAAGGCCTGACCACGCAGTATCTTTACGACGACAATCTGGCTGATGGCATTGGTCTCGACAGTAGCATGGGCATCCTGCCCGTGATCTCCCCCTCTTCTTCTCCCACCTGGAAAGTCTCCCTCGCCACAGCCCTCACCAAGCTAGCCGCTGCTGAAACTGCTGGTGGTGCGGCTCTTACCTTCAGTGCGACATCACCAGGCCGAGCCTCCGTAGTAATCATCCTGAGTTCGAAGTCTCGTTTACGATCAGCGATGCTGCTGGACGCACCGTGATGAGCGGTAAGCTCGATAACTTTACCGGCACCGCCAATAACCTGCTCACTTGGTCCTGCCAGGCGCATGATACAATCACGGCAGTGGCTGGCTTCGGCAACTGCCTGGAATCACGATCAATCGATGCTTTGGGTAATACAACCAAGAGCCTTACGGATGGTGCTGGGTAGAACGCTCCGCTCCATCGATCAATTGGGCAACGCTACCGTATTTACTTACGACGCTGGTGGCAATCAACTTTCAGCGCGTGATCCGAACAGCGTTGGGCAGGATGTGGTTTACGATGCACTTGGTCGAGCCGGCCTCACTACCGACACTGCCAATCACACTACTAACAGCACCTACGACAAAGCCGGCAATCGCATTGCAGCCATTGACGGCAAGAATCAAACCACTAGCTACAAGTTCGATGCTCGTGGACGCCAGAAGTCGCAAACGACCGAATTTCGGGCGTGACCTCGTTCACCTACTTGGCCACAGGGCAGCTAGCCTCACTAACCGATGCCGAAAGCCAAACTACCAGCTACACCTACGATGATGCCGGTGGCAAGCTGACCGAACAGTACCCAGATCACACGGCTGGCTCGGCCGTTGGTACATCCGGCTACGGGATTGTGACTTTCACCCTTGACCCAGCCGGACGAGTCTCCGCAAGCAGGATCAGAAGGGCGACACATGTACCTTCAACTATGACCTGGCTGGCAGGCTGACCAGCCGTGACTACCGCACCGCAGCCAACAGCCCTTCAGGCACCATTGCTGACAATGACCAGTTCAGCTACGACAAGGCTGGTAGGATGTTAACAGCCTATTCCGGTCGATACAGCAATACGGTGGGCTTTCCTATGACTCGGCAAGTCGCAAAAAGACGGAAAGTCTGACGATTGCAGGGCAGACTTATACTACCACAACCGACTATAATGTCAGGGGTGAACTAACGAAGTACACGTACCCAGATAGTACTGTAGTCGATCGAACTTATACAGCTCGCGGTGAACTGTATCAGCTCAAGCATGCTGGAACTACGATCGATACCAGAGTGTACGATAACGGTGGACGGATGAGCAGTTCGACACTCAACAATGGAGTTGTTGACACAAGGGCCTACGGCTCAGACAACACACTATCGTCGATCACCTTTACTGGCAGTGGCACATCGATTGGTAATCTCAGTTATGGCTGGGACAGCAATCACAATAAAACCTCAGAGACCATCACAGGTACCATGAGTAACTACGGCTTTAGCATTCCGACGGGTGGCTACGATGGCGAGGACCGCTTGGTCTCGTTCAATCGCACCAGTGGACTAAGCCAATCGTGGAGTCTCTCGGCTGTGGGTGATTGGAACAGTGTTACTACCAATGGTACAGCTCAGGCTAGAACGCACGGGCCAACCCACGAGCTGCTCACTGGAGCCGGAAGCAGCGTGAGTACTGATGTCAAAGGCAACATTACTCTGATCCCGTCTTCCCTCAGACCGAACGCCTCAAGCCTAACGTCTACCTGGGACTTCGATAACAGGTTAACCAGCGCCACCACAGGCTCGACGACAGTCAGCCATCAATACGACGCGTTGGGACGCCGAGTCGCCCGAACATCTGGCAGTTCAACAACTGTCTACTGGCAGGCAGGTCAGCAGACGATTGCTGACTATGCATCGGGAGCAGCTCCAGCAAGTTCGACCTATCGCTACCTGTATGCCAGCTACATCGACGAACCCGTCATGCGCTGGACCGCATCCAGTAGCACACCGGTTTACTACCATCGCAACCAGCAGTACAGCGTTACAGCTCTGACAGATTCCTCTGGTGCAGTACTTGAGCGCTACGCCTACACGGCTTACGGCGTACCGACGATCTGCAATCCTTCCGGAGTCACACTTCAAACTTCAAACTTCGCAATTCGTCACACTTACACTGGTCGCGAATGGGATAACGACATCCAGCAGTACCACTATCGTGCTCGAATGTACGATGCCAGCCTGGGAAGATTCTGCTCCAGAGACCCCTATCGGGTATGTGGATGGAAATAATCAATATCAATATGCGATATCCAATCCATCGATAAAGATTGACTGGTCTGGACTATCTGCAAAATGTGACTTAATTGCTGCAAGCTTCAATGTTGAGACGCAGTGTGGAGTTTCCAAAGACAAAGATGGAGACAATTACCTCGGCCCTAGTTTTTCCCTTGACTATCTAGCGGGGGGCGCATGCAAGTGTTGTCGACTCTATCAGGAGATAAGCGAGCCTGTCAGAGAAATCAGCATTTTTTCGCTCTCTTCAGGTTTTGAGACTGAGGCCGATTCGTCTAATCCTAAGTGGAGACAGGACTGCGTATGGAATGGTCAAAAGTGGATTTGTGGTGGAGAGGGTGAAAACAACGAGTTCCAGAATTGGGGCTCAACGGTTGTACGTATTCTTTCCACGATCGACCTGGATGGAATATTAGCCAGCTAATTAGAGCAATTCGGAAACAGAATCCTACAGAAATAGGACCGTTTGAAGTGAAGTGGAAGTACGAGGTTAGATTCATGACTAAGATAATTGACTCGTGCTGTGGCCATAGTCTTTTGTGGGAAAAGTGGCACTATTACAAATGTTCTGGAAAAATGGAGTTTGATGCCAATGGTGAATCGAAAGCTAAATAGGTTTGTGCTTGGTATAGCAGCGATTGTCATGTTTCAACTGGTTCCGTATAGAGTAAATGCTCAGCAATCGTGTGACCTTCCAAATTGCAGGATAGACACGTCGAAACTGGCAATTAATGGGTTTTTGGTTAGTGAGTTTAAAGCAAAATTTGTACCTCATCATGCTATTTGGGACGACGACGATTCGGATTGTCAGGATAATTACATACTCGTTGACCTGCTGCTAAAAAATGCTATCGAGGTCAAGGAGGTTGAGGATGTCCTTGTAAGTGTATCGAATAGAAAGAATCTGATATTCGCAAGCACTGTACAAATTCATCCTAGAGTTTTTCGCAAACGAATTCGACTTATTGTCCCACTGTCCCCAGACCCCTGCCTTGAGCGTCATCTCGGAGATTATTACGAATTGCCTCAACCCGTTTTAATCCAAAGCTCGGATAGAATCGACATTCAGTTCTCGAACATCGCGGGCCGCGAGAATAGAGCCCCAACTCGGGCGCGAACAATGGAATCTTCTGAGCCACGCTTGAAGGAAACGCCTCAAATTCGGACAAAAGAAGACTGAAAGAGGATTACGGGACATAGCTCTTACGTGCCCATTGGCTTGCGAGTGCTGAACTGGCTTGCTCGCCATGTCGAGCATGCGTAAGCGTATACAAAATTGGTGACACCGAACGAAATGGCGGACCGGGAGAGAGTGATGCTCAGAAGTAGACTGCCTTTAACTGGCTCAGCGTGATTTGCTCAGCTTGTGAGAATTGTCAAGTGTGACTTAGGCGTAACACTCGGAAGTTTGAATGGTGAAGTTCGAAGTTTGAAGCGAATCGCGTGCGATTGGCTCTGCGTGCAGGAACAATGTTGCGAACTGAGCTGATTGAATGACAAATTGCTCGAATGGGCGCGGAGCTTGTCCGGGCTCGAGTGTTGGTCGAGTTTCTAAGGTGAACATTGTGTTGTGGTTTGCTGAGCCTACAGCTTTAGCTGAGGGTTTTGATTTTGGTGCCCCATCATGATTGCGCGCACCCAGCAATGGCTTTTTCTTCTAGCCCATTTTCCCCTCCCCGCAAATGCTCGTTGAACTCACATTGCGACCCTGCCCGCGAATCAACACGAGTGGTCGTTAGCCATCCTCAGCCCGCGGGAGGGTTCGATAACAGCCGCGTCAACGAAGATCCTCAATGCTCCACTGCATCAATAAGCGAAGACACAGGCCTGCGACATTAGTGTAGCCTGTTCGCTCAACTGCTAAAGGTCGACTCTTGAGGTTGCGATGTAATGAATTGGCTGTGCTGCGGAGGCTGTGCTGGGGACACAGCACTTTGATGGAAGCGCGACGGAGCTTGGGGCATAACGCTTTCGCCATCATTGATGTGTGTCCCCGCAGCCAGAGTTGCCGCAGCCTGGCCTCGATGATCTATTACCTGAGTTGACCCAGGAGGATGACTCGGACGGGCGTGGCGGGGACACAGCACTTTCGTGAGGTTCAGCCCTTCGGGGACGGGCGGAAGCCGGGGACACAGCACTTTAGTGAGGTGTCAGGCGATTCGCAGCCCATACGCGGAAGGGCGGAGCCGGGGACACAGCACTTTCCTGAGATTCCAGCACTTTCCTGAGATTCCAACCAGGGCAGCGAGCAACCCTTCGGGAGGGGATTGAGCCCGGCAGAAAGGGCAGCCGTGGCGGGGACAAAGCCAATAGTGTTCGGCAGGCGGAAGCCGGGGACACGGCACTTTCCTGCAGCACTTTCCTGAGGTGCAGCACTTTCCTGAGGTGTCAGGCGATTCGCAGCCCACACAAAATGTTGCTAGCAATTTCTGGCTGTTTGGCGGAGGCCGAAATGCTGGTTGAGTGTTTTCGGGCTTAGCAAACTCTCCGCAAACCTCCCATTCTGCCAGACCAATTCCGTTCGTAGCGATTATTCCGAATCTTCCAAATATTTGGACGTAGCTCTGCCGATAAGCACGGTTGTAACGAGTTTTCGGGCAGTAACGACTATGTCGCCGTCAGCTGCTGCGTGGTTCGCCCAACTACGCAAAGGCAATGGGGAAGGTCGAGCCCCTTTACATTTGCAAAATTTCGTCGGACTGTGCGGGGTAAGCTTGGCGCTACACTCGCTGGCTGACGGCCGAACACGGACCAAGTGCCGGTGGAGAGAGATCAATGAGAATGCTCAGTGGAATGCACTGGCTAACGGTGGGGCTAGCTCTCCTCGTAAGTGCTCAAGGATTTGGAACCAAGACTGCCAAAGCTCAGTCGCCCATGGGAATGGAGACTCCGACGAGTATGGCTTTTCCTGGGCCAGCTCCAGTAGGCTGCGACACCAATTGTGACGACGGTCAGGGACTGTTCGGCAATGGATTGTTGCGTGGGCCTTTTGGCAGCCGGATGGGAAATGGCTACTACTGCAACGACGGCTCTTGCGGAGACGGTGGCCTACTTAGTGGTGGTCTGGGGTGCCGCGATGGATCGTGTGGTCCAGGTCTTGGCGGACGAATCCCAGGTCTGAACGGTGGATGCAGTTTACTGAGCGGAAACGCGATGCGACGCATTCTCGGTCCCCTGGCACCATTTTCTGACGGCTGCGGATCACAGCGCTGGTTCGATATCTATGCTGGAACAACGGCTTACACTCGCTCAAGCAAATGGGGTGGAATCGGCTCAACTCAGCAAGTCTTTGAAACTGGACAATTCCTTACCACTGATGTGATAAGCTCGGTCGGTGCAGGTACACCGGCAGTTCCACCACCAAATACGACTACGCCTGGTCAGGTGGCCCAGCCAGGTACACCGGCTCTGTTAGTGTCTAGCTTGGACATGGACAAGTATCGGGCAGGTCTTGAGTTGATCGGCAACGTTCTCATCGGCCCTGGTTCAAACGTCGAAGTGCGCTATTTTGGTTTGAACAAGTGGACGGATTCACGTCAAGTGATCAATACCGGTGCTAACCTGTTCAGCGTGTTTAGCCAGTGGGGTACTGCTCCACCGACCGGATTCGATGATACAGACCGTTCGCTGATTCATCGTATTTCTTACACTTCGAAGTTTGACAACGGCGAAGTGAACTTTCGCCGACGTTGGATGGGCAACAACCCAGCATTCCAGGGTTCTTGGCTAGGTGGAATCCGCTACTTCGAACTCGACGAACGGTTCGGATTCACAGCAGTCGGCAGTAACAATAACACTTTTGCTGCCAACCAACTGAGATTTTTTAACATGGATACTCGTGCTCAAAACCACTTGGTCGGCTTCCAAGTAGGTGCCGACTTCTGGACGACCATCGTTCCAGGAATTTCAGTGGGAACTGAATTCAAGAGCGGTATTTACAATAACAACATCAGTGTAGGTTCCACGGTTACATCAAACTCCGTTGTCCGAGCGGATGAGAATCTGTCTCGGGACCGAGCAGCCTTCCTGGTCGAGTACAACGCGCAAGCGATCTACCGGATGACCTACTCTTGGACACTTCGCGGCGGATACAATCTGCTGTATGTCGACAACGTTGCCCTGGCACCTGAGAACTTCAACTCTCGCCTAACGACAGCTACGGTCCCAGCACCTGGTGCTGCCATCGCGGACTTCGGAGCGAATCGATTCCCATTCATCAACGGTAACGGTCACGCTCTGTATCACGGCTTCACGCTTGGTGCAGAATACATGTGGTAGTTCGGTCGGTGCAGTTAAGAACTTAGTCAAAAGGGCTATCCGCAAGGATGGCCCTTTTTCGTTTCACGACTACGGCTCACATGTTGGAATTAGGAAAGGAGTTGCATACTGTTGAGGGTCACCGCCAAAGCTTGCTATCTGTCGAAAGCTCATTATCCTGGGCTCTTCGAAACATAAGCAGCTAGTGCAAAACAGATCAACATGATCACCCACACCACATCCAGAAAATGCCAGTAAAGTGCACAAAAGCGAACTGGAAAGTTTCGCTCGTGGTCGTAAGCTCGGCGTCGAATGCCGAATAGCAAAAAAATCAACCCGGCAACTCCGCCGATAACATGCAGCGCGTGAACGATCACCAGAAACATGGTGAACCCGTACAGGTTGACCATGGTTCGGTGTGGCTGTAGAAGTTGGCCGATCATCCAGAACATGCCAGTACCCTGGCTGATGAAAAACACAATCGCCAGAATAAGGGCGAGGATTATGTAACGATTGAAGTCCGTATGGCGCTCGGCGCGAATGGCCCCGACAGCCATGTGGAGAAGGATGCTGATGGCTACAAGAATAACTGTCGTCAGCAAGAATCCCTGAGGAATGTAAAATGGGATAATTTGGCCAACCTCGGGGGCCAACCGCAGCAAGACGTAGATTGCGTAGAGCAACAAGCTGCTAAAAAAAAACACTGCCAACGAGACCAAAAGCAGGATGGCCCCCTGTTGGCTACGCGCGTCTTCGGCTAACTGTGGTGAAGATTTGTTCACTTAATCTATCTCCCGCATCTTGCCGAAATCTGGCCTAGTTCGTTGTAAGTCTTTGGCTTCTAGGCACTTCCGATGGGTCGCTTCGGCGTTGACCCTTGAGCTAGAAAACCCTAATCTAAGTCTAAAGAGCGTAGTGGCTCGCAGAATTGCTTGTAAGACTGCATGGAATACTGACATCTTAACTGGCAATTCGGCCCGTGAGAACAGCTTGAAATGCTGTGTTGAGTCGCCGAATTGAGTTGCCAGGTTCACTGGCCGAACAATCGGAACCGACCATACGGCTCGCTATTTCAGCCTTAGATGAAACACTCGAACCACTCGGCAGGTACGTTGCAGGACGTACAATGGCGATTGGCTACAAATTACTTCAAAAACACTTCGACTTCGAAAAACCTGGCCATGGATCTACTGGAACGCGTTTGGGAAGGTACTGGGACATTTTTCTCGAGTGCACTTCAAGGCATAGAGCGTAGCGTAACGAGTCTGTTCGGATCCTCGAACGCTCGGCAAGTAAAGCGATTCGAGGCGATCGTACAGAAAATCAACGCACTTGAAGAGCGATTTTCGCAGCTCACTGAAGAGCAGCTTCGAGCCAAGACCGAAGAATTCAAGCAGCGGCTGCGCGATGGTCAAACGCTGAATGACATTTTGATCGAAGCATTCGCTATTTGTCGCGAAGGCGGAAAACGTTTCTTGAAGATGCGGCATTATGATGTGCAGATGATCGGTGGTATCGTTTTGCACAATGGCATGATCGCCGAAATGGTAACTGGTGAAGGAAAGACGCTGGTTGCGACCTTGCCAGCCTATCTGAATGCGTTGGCTGGCCGCGGTTGCCACGTGGTCACCGTCAACGACTACCTTGCCCGACGCGACATGGAGTGGATGGCACCGCTGTACATGGGTCTTGGTCTATCCGTGGGTGCGATTCAAGGTGGCATGTCCAACGATGAACGCCAGGAGGCTTACGCCAAAGACATTACCTATGCGACCAACAATGAATTAGGCTTTGACTACCTGCGCGATAACATGCGACTGGCCGCGCGGAACGACGATCGCTTTCCCAAGTACTTGCAGCAAGTTCAAGGACCTCTTGCATACGCCATCATCGACGAAGTGGACAACATTTTGATTGACGAAGCGAGAACTCCGTTGATCATCTCGGGTCCAGCTCACGTTGACCTTGGCAAGTACGCCGATGCCGATCGCGTAGCGCGAGGTCTGAAGAAGGAAGTTCACTTTGTGGTCAACGAGAAAGACCACACGGTTAACCTAACCGACGAAGGTGTGCGAACAGCCGAAAAGCTGGCTGGCGTCGAAAGCTTCTACACTGCTGGCAACATGGAATGGCCGCACTTAATCGATAACGCACTTAAGGCTCACTATCTTTACAAAGTTGATGTGAACTACGTCGTGAAAGATGGCTCGATCATCATCGTCGACGACTTCACGGGTCGCTTAATGGAAGGTCGGCAATGGAGCGATGGCTTGCACCAAGCTGTCGAAGCCAAAGAAGGCGTAAAGATCAAGGAAGAGACCCAGACTCTGGCCACCATCACACTGCAGAACTTCTTCAAACTGTACGACAAGATCTCGGGCATGACCGGTACAGCCATGACCGAGGCGAATGAGTTCTGGAAGATTTACAAGCTGGACGTTATCGCAATTCCGACCAACCGCGGCTTACAGCGTATTGAGTACACCGACACGATTTTCCTCACTGAAAAAGAAAAGTTTCAGGCGGTCGCCAACGATGTTGAGCAGACGTGTAAGTATGACACGCTGTACCTCAAGGATGGTAGCGAACTGGTTGGCGAAATCTTGAAGGAGTCCGACAGCGAAGTTACGATTCGAACCAAGGATCGTGATGAAAAGGTTATCGATCGCAGCAAGATCGATGACATTGCTCACCGAGGTCGTCCAGTTTTGATCGGTACTGTTTCGATCGAGAAAAGCGAACACCTTAGCCGACTACTGGATCAGCGAGGCATCAAGCACCAAGTGTTGAATGCCAAGCATCACAGCCGCGAAGCCGAAATCGTGGCTCAAGCAGGTCGACTGGGTGCAGTAACGATTGCCACCAACATGGCTGGTCGGGGTACTGACATTATCTTGGGCGGTAATCCCGAAACTATGGCCTGGGCTCAGCTGCAAGACACCTATAAGACCCGATTGGATGTGCCTCGCGATGTGTGGGAATCGTTGGTGCATGAGATTGAACAGCGTGAGCAAATGAAGAAGGCTGGCGAGTTCGTGCGGCAGATCGGCGGTCTGTACGTGATCGGTACCGAACGACATGAGTCGCGCCGCATTGACTTACAGCTTCGCGGCCGTTGCGGTCGTCAAGGCGATCCAGGTAGCAGTCGTTTCTACTTGTCTCTGGAAGATGACTTGATGCGAATCTTTGCAGGCGATTTTGTCCGCAATATGATGAGCAAGTTGGGCATGGGCGAAGGCGAGCCGATCGAAAACAGTTTCGTCAGCCGCCGCATCACGGCTGCTCAAAAGAAGGTCGAAGAGAGAAACTTCGAGATTCGAAAGAACCTGCTTGAATACGACGAAGTCATGGATCAGCAGCGGAAGCGAGTCTACACCTATCGTCAAGAAATTCTTAATGGCGTCTCTTGCCGACACATGGTTCTGCAACAAATTCACCAGCAGATCCAGCATTACGTGCAGATGTACACCGACCCCATGTTCGGACCCGAATCGTATGCCAAGTGGGCCAGCAAGATTTTGGCCTGCGAGTTGGAGCCTCGTGATTTCCGTAATGTTGATCCGGGTACAGCGGCTGTCTATGCCATCGACGCGGCCGAGCGAGCTGCAGAAACTCAGATTCTCGATTCGATCGAAGAGAATCTACCCATGGAAGAACCTCAAGAAGACTGGAATTGGGGAGCGCTGGCCAAGTGGGTGAATACTCGCTACGGAACCAACTATAACGTCAATGATCTGAAAAAGATCAATCGCGACGAGATGGATTCAAAACTGATCGAGCGTGTCTTTGAACGCATCGGAGCCATCGACCTCAGCGAAGGTTCGGTATTCTTGAATGGTGATTACGGTCCAACCATGCTGGTGGATTGGATGCGCATGAAGTTTGGTGTTGAGGTCGATCTGCAGGATCTGCGTCAGCGTGAACCCAAAGATATTGCCGAGGAGTTGATCAAGACCGCTGAAGAGGCTTATCGCAAGAAGGAATCCCACTACCCAGTGCTCGCCGGACTGACTCGATTTGGTAAGAGAACCTCCGAAAGCTCTTATGAAATCAACGGTGCCGCACTAACCAGCTGGGCTAGCGAACGTTTTGGCAAACAGCTAAACGAAGCTGAAATGGTTGTTGGCTCGCTGAACGAATTGATGGAAAAGCTGAACAAGCTGAGCGAAGAAAACTGTGTTGCCAGCGAAACCAGCACAGACGAAGCCATCGCGCAAGTTCGTGAGCTGTTTGGCGACGCTGAACCTGCAACCTCGGCCAAGTATGCAGCCGGCAGCGAAGCAGCACTCGAGACCTTTCGGCAATGGATCGCTACCAAGTTGAATGCTTATATCGAAGCCGACAAATTGGCTGAGATGGATGAGAAGCAAGTTACGCGCTTTGTGATGCAAGCGATCGATGATCGTTACCATCCTGAAATGCGGCGCATGGAACGACAGGTACTACTGCAGATTGTTGATGCGGCTTGGAAGGATCACCTTCTCGCCATGGACCACCTGCGCAGCGCGATCAGCTTAAAAGGTTACGCTCAGATGGATCCAAAGGTCGAGTACAAGCGCGAAGGCATGCGCATGTATGGCGACATGTGGTTCTCCATCGGCGAGCGCATGACCGACCTGATCTTCCGCATGGAAGGCTTGGATGAAGACTTCATCAACAGCACCATGCCTGAGACCGTGGCTCGGCATGATTCCGCGCCATCCGCATTACGCGAAGCCGCTATTTCCGAACAACAAGCGGCAGATTTAGCGGCGGCGGATCGCGCTGGTGCGAACAACGACCAGGACCGTCGCATTGAACCAATTCGCAATTCAGGCGAAAAAGTTGGCCGCAACGATCCTTGCCCTTGCGGTAGTGGTAAGAAGTACAAGGCCTGCCACGGCCGTAACTAAGGAGTTCTTTCAATTGGCAAGGACGCCACAATATAGATTCCGCTTTGCACTACGCAACGCACTTTACCTAGCGGTTATCGGATTGATATTGCCGTGGCTGCTGATACGTAGATTGAAGACGGGCAGATATCGTCGCGGTTTGAGCGAGAAGCTACTGGGCTGTAAAGCACTGCCCGATCGCAAAACAGGCCATGTTCGTATCTGGTTACATGGTGTTAGCGTAGGCGAAGTTCAGTTGCTCAATCCACTGATCGATCAGTTACGCAAATCGATCAGTGCAGCAGAGTTTGTTGTTTCGACTACAACCGACACCGGAATGGATCTGGCTCAAAAACTGTATGGACAAGCAGACGATATTCGCTTGATTCACTTTCCACTTGATTTCTCGTGGAGCGTGCGTAGGACCATTCAAAGCGTGTCGGCGGATCTACTGGTTCTCGGAGAGCTTGAAGTCTGGCCCAACTTGATGGACATCGCAGCAGAGCAGTGTCTACCAGTGGCTGTAGTGAATGGTCGTTTAAGTCCACGAAGTTATCATGGCTACAAACGTTTTGCGAAGTTAACACGACCAATGTTTTCAAAACTCAGTCTGGTTGTTGCTCAGACACCAGAATATGCCGAGCGCTTTGTGGCTTGCGGTGTTCCCGAGCAGCGCGTTGTGGTGGGTGGATCGTTCAAGTTTGATAATGTAAGCTTCGACAACAATCATCCTCAGGTGAAGCAGCTTGCAGAGCTTGTTGGACTTGGCAGCGAGCACAAAGTTTGGGTACTGGGTAGCTCGCAAGACCCAGAGGAAAGTACCTGTGTGGCCGCATTCCGAAAGCTGCAAATCGAACACTCAGATCTCAAGTTGATCGTTGTGCCTCGGCATTGTGAGCGTTTCGACGAAGTCTTTTCGATGATGCAATCAAGTGGCCTACGAGTTATTCGTCGTTCTCAGCTCGACAAAACAATATCAGCCGATCAATGGGATCTGTTGTTAGTTGACACCATCGGTGAGTTGCGTTGGTGGTGGGGACTTGCTGAGCTCGCTTTGGTAGGCGGTAGCTTTGGTCCGAGGAATGGTCAAAACATGTTGGAGCCGGCCGCTTACGGAGCTAACGTAGCCTTTGGCCCCATGACGCTAAACTTTCGTGCAATAGTGGAATTGATGCTACAAGCCAATGCAGCAACTCAAATTGAATCTCTAGATGCGATAGAATCTTGGTTGAGTGAACAACTTGCAAGACCGGAACTGGGCAAGCTTCAGGGAGCACGCGCGCAAGCTCTGATACGTACTCATCAAGGTGCCATCGTTCGAACCGTAGAGCGATTGCGGCAGATGCTTCCACACAACCCCAAACAAATCGCAGCCTAGGCGTATGATCCACGAACTCAACCAAAAGTTTCGAATTGCAGATGCTCTTGAATTCTCCAAACATCCCAGTGGTCTCATTCAAGGTGTGGTAAGTACGACTGCTTGTACGGGCAGTTTTTTTCTGTTGGGTGCTCACTTGGCAGAGTACCAACCTACAAGCCAAGACAAGCCTGTTCTGTTCATGAGTCGCCAGGCGGTGTTTGAAGTCGGTAAGCCAATTCGCGGTGGGGTCCCGATTTGCTTTCCATGGTTTGGCCCTAAGGCCTCAGATCCGTCTGCACCGGCGCATGGCTTGGTACGAACACAGCTTTGGCATGTGACTCGCACACAACGTGTGGACGATGCAATCGTGGTTGAGCTTTCGCTAAATACTGAAGATTTCGGATTAGTGTACCGAATCAGTTTCGGCTCGAAGCTAGCAATGAGCCTCACCGTTTCGAACCTTAGCGAGCACTTCCAGCAGTGTGAAGTTGCGCTGCATAGCTACTTCACAATTGGCGATGTGTCCAAGGTAAGCATTCGGGGGCTAGAGTCGATTCCATACTTTGACAAGATTAGCCAGAAAAACGAACCTGCCAGTAGAAATCCAGTTGAATTCACCGCTGAAACAGATCGAGTTTACACCGGAGTCGTGCCAAAGATTGAACTGGAAGATTCTGGTCTAGCTAGAACCATTCACCTACATCCACAGAATTCAAAGTCTACTGTCGTTTGGAATCCATGGATTGAGAAATCAAAACGGCTAACCGATTTTGGCGACGAAGAGTATCTGCAGATGTGCTGCATCGAGACTGCCAATGTCGGCAAAAATCAGTTTGAATTGCAGCCTGCGAAATCGGAAGTTATCTCGGTCGAGATAAGCGTCGCTTGATTAGTTGCCCTGAGTGTTTTGCTGAGAAACCCGCTGAGCGAACTCGAAGATTTCTTGCATAGTGCGACCGTACAAGTCGCAGTTGAGCTTTTGAACAAGTTCATCGTGGAGAGCCTGACCACCAATCGCAAACAGTGTACCTTCCGGATGGAAGCGTTCGCACATGGCGTTCAGACGCTGGACGAATTGTGTTTCATCCGCAATGTATGAACAACTGAGCCAAACAATCTTGGGCCGGTGGTGTTGAATTGCGGTTGCCAAACTGTCCATCGGAATGTTCTCGCCAAGCGAAAATGCTCGCCAACCTGCATCGCGAAGCACTAACTCGGCCATGGTTGAGCCCAAGCAGTACTGGTCGCCTTCGCTGGCACATCCCAGAGCAGTAAGAGTGCCTTGAGGTGGATCAGGTAGAAGCATTTGCAAGCGATGAAGAATGCGCTGAGCTACCTTACAGCCACGGCGTTCTTGATAGATGTCAGCTTCGCCGCAAGCCCACTTGTCACCAATGCTGTAGAAGGCTTGTGCTATGACATAGTCGCAGATTCGGTGGATAGGCACTTTGGCCAGATACAATTCCATCACCAACTGGCTGCAACGGTCTTCGTCTCCCTTCAGCAAAGCCTCAAGCATCAGCGGCGCAGCTTCCTCGACGCTCATGACCGTCGGACTACTCTGTGCCAGCCCCATGGGAGCAAAGTCTTGCACAACTAGCTTGTTGGCTCGAATAAACTCTGCCAAGTCCCCTATTCGAATGCGACGGTGTCCGCCGTCGGTGTACGTGGTGGCGATTGACCCCTTATCGCACCATCGTTTAACGGAAGATTCACTCACGCGGAGGGCCTGAGCAACCTGTTTGGGACTGAGCAGCGTATCCATAGCAAAACGATCGATTAAGCAACTAGCGGCATAGACAACTTTTATTGTACTGCGCTACCAACCCCAGATACTAAGATCTCAGTTAATCGAAATTCTGACCGAATTTGAACGTTTTGGACGTTTTTAGGATTGATCAAGCTCCAAAAGCCCGATAGACTTTTGAACGAATTGACCGATTTGAATCTTTTGAACGTTTCTGGAGCTAAGTCGTGATTACTACTAACAATTCCTGGCAAGCCACTTACGGACAGCTAGTGGACTTCGTCGAAAGTTGCGAATTTGAAGGATCCAGTGAAAGCCTTGCAGCAGATGTGGAAGCGCTGCTTGAGGAAATAGGAAAGCTCCGCTGCACTACGCAGCGCGGCAAAGAGTTGTATTCTCACGGAATGGGCGACCTGCCAGTGTTGTCTCGGCAGCAAGAAGAGCGTTGTTTCCGGGGTATGAATTTTCTGAAGTACCAAATTCGCCAACTGCAAATTGCATTGCTGAGAAGACACTCGAAGGCTAAGCTTGCCTCGGTCAGCAAAATGACGGAGCAGGTCAAGACCATCCGCGACTACCTGATCTACAGCAATCTGAGATTGGTGATTTCGTTGGTGAAGAAGTATGTTTCTCCCCAATTGGGCTTCGACGAACTTTATAGCGAGGGAGTCGTAACACTGATGCAGGCGGTTGAGAAATTCAACTATCAGAAAGGATTCCGCTTCAGCACTTACGCATACCGCAGCATTTCGCGTGCCCTGTACAACATGCAGGTCAATTTGCAGCAAGATCAGGCTGTAGTTGCATTAGACAATGACAATCGAGTGGAATCAGCCGCTCAACCAGATCGTACATCGGCTGTTAGCGACACTTGGTGGACAGCCAAGCGTGAATGCTTGACCAAACTGGTTCTCCGACTGGATCGTCGCGAACAATTGATTGTTCGCGCACGTTATGCTCTGTCCCCGCGCGGGACGATTAAGACCTTCCAAACCCTTGCCAACAAGCTGGGGATTTCGAAAGAGCGTGTGCGACAGTTAGAGCAACGAGCTATCCAGAAATTGCAATCTATGGCCAGCGAAGTTGAAATGGTATGAGGCTTGGGGATACACTGTGAGTGGCCGAAGTCGCAGTTGTTGCGATTTTCGGCCATGTTCTGGTAATCTCTGAAAGCTGTTTGAATGTCAACTTTCCATCCAAGCCGTCGTTCTGGCTTCGGCACAGTAAGTTATTCCGCCCTCGGCACCAGGTCGTTAACAACCAATTGTTTCTTTGCGGCCACGGCACTTCTAGCCCTCGTCTTGTTTAGCTTCTTTGGCCCTCACCTGCCTGCTCAGGAGAAATCTGCCAAAAATGAATTGCCCAAGGCAACGGAGCCTTCTCTTCAAGAGATCCCGCCATCTGAACGCGAATACTTGGGTCGTGTGATTGCACCAGCAATGGGCTACGCTCATGCTGCTTGGCTGACTCGAGATTCTCGCGAACAGGAAGAGGATCCACTGCAAACGTTGGCCAATCTTGGTTTGAAACCTGGCATGATTGTTTGCGATTTGGGATGTGGCAACGGCTACTACACCATCGAGATGGCCAAGCGAGTTGGTTCGTCAGGCAAGATCTTTGCGGTCGACATTCAACCAGAGATGCTTCATCTTCTTGAACTGCGTCTGGAAGAGAAGAAAGTGAAGAATGTTGAATTGGTCTTAGGCGGCTTAATTGACCCACGCATGCCAGAGAATTCCATCGACCTGCTGTTGATGGTAGATGTTTATCATGAGTTTTCGCATCCGGTTCAAATGCTGCAGGCCATTCGAAAGAGTTTGAAGCCAGAAGGACGAATCGCTCTAGTAGAGTTCCGTGCAGAGGATCGCAATGTGCCGATTCGACCCGAGCACAAGATGTCCAAAAAGCAGATTCTAAAAGAGTACACGGCTAATGGCTTTAAGTTGGTCCAAGAATACGACAAGCTTCCTTGGCAGCACTTGATGTTTTTCCAGCGTGACCCAGACTGGAAATCCCCTAGCGAGAAGAGCGATAACAAGGACAACAAATAGCCATTAGCAGGCAATGTTCAAAACAAAAAGGGCAGGGGAGAACAACTCACCTGCCCTTTAGTCTTTAGTGCAAGGAACTAGAGTTTTTCGGTGAAGCTGGTCATTACAAGCTTTTTGTCATCAGCAGTACCGTTAGCCAGAGCTACACCCTCGTTTCCTTCAAGCACGACTTGGTAAACTGTTTCCAGTTGGTCGTTGCTGATGATGCCCTTGGCGTGATACATGCGAGCTTCGGCCAAGATTTGCAGTCGGTCACCGTTAGCATGAATCTTGCTGTGCAACTGTTTCATGGCTGAAGCGGCTGAAATTTGCGGCAGATCAACTACGTTAAGCACACTGTCCATTTGATTGAACATGGCGTCAACTTGCTTCTGAACAATCTCAGTATCTTGCTTGATTTCGACTTCGGTATTCTTGATCGTCTTGGAGGAAGTGGCCACAACCTTGCCGCTGGGCAGCATGAAGCGAAAGCGAGTATCGTTCGTCACGATACCCGTCCGCATGTTCTTGTTGGCTTCAACTTCGACAATGATAAGACCGTCAACGCCAGCTTCCATGGCCTTCTTGAACAGAGTGTTGGCCGAGTCACCCTTGCCGATGTAGAGCAAGCCGTTGGCTAGGTTTTTGCCTGCCATGGTTTTACGTGGAGCAACCCCGCTCATTCCCATACCGCCGCCCATCCCCATTCCACCTTCTTCGCCACCAGGTGCCATTCCGCCAGGTGCCATTCCGCCAGGTGCCATTCCGCCAGGTGCCATTCCGCCAGGTGCCATTCCGCCAGGTGCCATTCCACCAGGTCCCCTACCACCGGGACCGCCTGCCAAACCCATTCCACCCATTCCTGGGCCGGCCCCACGACCACCAGGCCCACCGCCCATTCCAGCGGCCCCCAGTCCTCCACCAAAATCGTTACCTGCTTCGAAGCCGCCAGCCCCTGCAAGTCCGCCACCGAAACTTGAACCCGTATCATGGCTTATGGAGCTGAACAGAGTTCCATACTTCCCTGCAGCACGACGGCTATCGAACGACGAGACAATTTGTAGACCAATATCGCCAGTGAGATCCTCAAAGGATTCCATTTTCGACATGCCTACGTTTCCACCTCCGGCTCCCGAACCACGGCCGCCCATTCCAGGTGTGCCCATTGAGGGGGCTCCCTCGCCCATGCCACCACCAGCACCACCCGCTTGGCTCACACCAACTGGCTTGACCTCAGTGACTCCCTGACCAACCTTCAACAGAACACCAACAGCCAAGTTCAGACCAGTAACCAATTTTGGCTTTACTGCTACCGCCGCATCATTAGCTGGAGTTAACTTGTCAGCTTCTTTGGGAGATGGCTTGTAGAGTTTGAAGTGATTGGCCAACTCAGAAGCTTCCGAGTTATCAGCGGTGATCAGTTGAGCATAGAACAGAGACATCGCTTTTTCATGGTCGCCCTTTCGAAAAGCCATTTCAGCTCGATCCATAAATGACTTTTCCGCCGAGCCAGAGCTGCCAGAACCGCCCAAAGCCTGTTGAATCAAATTGATAACTGCAGCTTTGCGCGACGCATCAGGTTGTCGAGCGTTCTTAGGCGGCATGGAACTAGATTCAAGTGCATCAACCACCCTTGACCACAATTGAGCATTGGACTTTAGATCGGAACCAACTTGATCCAAAACGACGCCGCCCTTGGCATTACCCGAGCTATGGCAAGACACGCAGCTTTCTCGCAAAAATGTTGTCAACTGGATTAGTTCCGAGCCATCGCCCAATCCGGGCTGACCAAAACCCGGCTGACCAAACCTGGCATCGCCTTCGGAACCCATCTCCATTCCCATGCCTGCGCCCGCGCCAGGCATTGCCCCCGCGCCACCCAATCCCATTCCTGGCATCGGCATATCTGGCATGCCTGGTCCCGCTCCGGGGTTCATTCCGGGGCCGGTACCTGGGTTACCACCCGATCCAACATCGCCGTAGCCACCTCTACCCATTCCACCACTCATGACGCCCGGCCCCGGTGGCCCGCCAGATGGCCCACTTCTTCCACCACCGCCCCCAGGACCGCCACCAGATGCTTCTTCATTGTAGGTTTCCCCACCCATGCCCATTGAACCGCTGACCTCTGGGCCGCCACCACCTCCGGAGTTCGCACCCTTTTGCTCGCCTGCATAGGAGCTTTGTTGCTTTGAGGGCGGTGTACTTTCAGCCGGAGGTGAAGCAGCAGCGGGTGTTTGTGCAGGTGTAGTTGCGGGAGTTGTTGTCGCAACCGTGGTATCGCCACCGCCACAGCCGGTCATTGAGAACATGATGCCAGCGAAGGCACTGCTAAGCAGCCATGAATAGAATCGTGAGGACATAGAGTTCGCCTGTTAAAACGGACTAGTTTTTGCTCGACCAGGAAAAGTGGCTCAAATCGCTAGTTCGGCCAGCCATGCATTATGGCCTTCGGCACAGGGAAAGTCGAGCGCGACCTAGGTGGATTTTGGGGCGGTTGAGCTGGTTCGTCCTTGATTTTCAAGCCAAAATAGGTCACACCGACAGAATCTAACCATTTGTAAACACCGGCCGCCAATTCCCAAAGAAATTGAACTCAATTGAATACGCCTTCACCCGAGCAGCGACTCGCAGAGCAGCGTCTAACGGAGCTTGAGATCAAGCTGACTTACCAACAACGATTGATCGATCAGCTCAACGAGATTGTGACTGAGCATACCATGCAGTTGTTGCGAGCCGAAAAACAACTTGGGGAGTTGCTACACCGAAACGAGCTACTGCAGACACAGCTCCGCGATCACCTGCCCAACTTGCCACACGAGAAGCCCCCGCACTATTGAGCGAGCAGAATTTAGGAGATATCTTCAGGATCTGCGATACAATCGCTGCGTCAAACTCGGCTACTCAATCGACAGAGAAAAATCGCTGCCACGTACGCGCATACCAGCAACGATGGCAATCTGCCCTGTCTTCAATTTACCATCGACTTCAATCTCACCAACAGTGCGAAAGAACCACTGTGTACCTTGGCGAAACATCAACAGGTCTTGGCTCCACTGTAGGCAACGCACATGACTGCTCACCGCTGGGCCCAAGATACAAGAATCGGCAAGCAACAACACTCCATCGACTCGAGGTTGGAAACGATGCAAGCTGACCATCTCAAGTCGAGCTGTGCTGCTGAGCGGATGTGGCTTCACAAGTCGCGTCTTAACTCGGTTGCCGAATTGAAGCTGGCAATCATTCGGGACAAGAGCCGCTTCAGAGATCTCTCGATCATCGATTCTGGTGGTTTGCAACGGTTCGACGAAGTAGTCCGATTGCCTGCGGCGAATCACAGCCGCTTGACGGCTGATGTCACCGACGATACCGATATCGATAAGTCCACCAGCTTGGCCAACCAAGATGTCATCCCGGTCTAGCATCAGGTAGCCGCCAACACCGTCGATCCAAAGCGTTTGGCGATGTGTGAGTGCTGTGTCCACACGGGCCTCTTGCCGAGATCCAACATATCCGGCAGTTTGCCAGTTAGGTGATGAATGGTTCATGGCAAGGTTCCTTTGTCGACGGCGCAAAATAAAAAGGGCATCGACGCTATATGGTAGCAGTGCGTCGATGCCTCTTATCATATCCCACCGACCGCTGGCTGCGAACGGTGGAATTCGTTACAGACCCTTGGTGCTTACCAAGCTTTCTACTTCAGCTCGGCCTTCACCGAAATAATCAGCGATTTCCTGTAGAACATCGTGAGTGGAAGGTGCGTCCAGTTGAATGGTTCCTTGCAGGGCACCTTCACTGGCCGTCATCCGCTCGGCCACGTCGATTCGAGTTCGAATGTCATCCAGCAGTTGGCGTGTTCCGCTTAAGTGGCTGTCGTCGATCGAAACTGGGTTGCTGGTTTGAGCCACTTCAACCATAGTCAGTCGAGCTTGTAGGTTTTCCACTTCGACTTCCAGCTCACGCTTGGCCGTCAACATTTCGTCGAGCTTGCGTCGAGCTGCGTCCAGGTTCTTCTCGCGAGCCGACAAGACTTGTGTCAGCTTTTGAGTAGTTGCTTCATGGACTTGGAACTGCTTGAAGCGATTGGTCAGATCGTCGCGAACTTGGTTTTCAGTGTACTTTCTGCCCGCATAGACGAAGTGAACTGAACCGGACTTCAGGTCGTCCTTCAGCCGCATGATTTCGTCGCGGCTCTTGGCTAGCGTATTCTTCTTGGCGTTGATCTCTTCGCTCAAACGCTGCACGCTGACCTCTTCTTTGGCCACAACTTGCATGTTCTTGGCGATCTCTGGCTTGAGATCTTCGATCATTTGTCGAGCTCGCTTGATCTCCCACTCGATGGGAACGCTATCCTTGATAGCTCGATTTGCTTCACAGACACCCGTACGCAGGTAGCTCCACGCTCCTGTTGCAACCAAGCCTCCTGTAACCATGGCTACGATGAGGCTGCTCATGAAGAATTTCTTAAGCATTTTTCTTTCTCCGAACCGAAGTTTTGTGTGCCCCAGGAGCTCCAACTCGGCTGGGTAATCTTGTTTGAATTGTCTTAAGCCAGCATCCCGATTTTGGCTAAGCCTCGCCTGGTTTTGCTCGAGCTTGCCATGTCTGCCTTGGCCGTTTGGACGGCGGCGTTGCTGTCTACACATGGAATTTCGCGGAGCCCCCAGGCTTATTGGAAAATCCGAGAAATTTTTCCGCTAGAATTCAATTCCGTTAGTTTTTCCCGCCTCTTACCCACCGATTAGCATGTCCACCTCTGAGAATTCGGTCGCAAAACCGGAACGTTTGGCCTCTCTGGACCAGTTTCGCGGCTACACGGTTGCCGGAATGTTTTTGGTCAACTTTGTCGGCTCCTACCTTGCCATCGCGACTTTTCTGCCGACGCTGAAGCACTGGAATACGCACTGCAGCTACGCCGATACGATCATGCCGCAGTTTCTGTTTGCGGTGGGTTTCAGCTTCCGCATGTCCTACTTGAAGCGAGTCGAAAAAGACGGAAACGCCCTGGCCAACTGGCGCGTTGTTCGCCGCATCTTGGGCTTGCTGCTGGTCGCCTTCATTGTGCACCATTTGGATGGTAACTATGCCAGCTATGAATCGCTCACCAAGTTCAGCCTCTGGGAACTGATTCAAACTTCGTTTCAAAGAGACTATTTTCAGACACTGGCTCACATCGGCATCACCTCGCTATGGGTTGTTCCTGTAATCGGTCGCGGGCCACTGTTCCGAGCCTTGTTTGCGGTCGGATCATGTGTTCTGTTTATCCTGCTTTCGTCTAGTTGGTACTACGAGTGGGAGATGGAGCGGCCAGGTATCGATGGTGGTCCACTGGGATTTTTGACTTGGACAGCACCGCTCGTTCTAGGCACGCTTGCATTTGATATCTGTCAAAGCCAAGTGAAGTCTAAAGAACTATCGATCTTCTCCATTGGCTGCTTGATGATGCTGATTGCGTACGGCTTAAGCTGCGTCAATACGATTAGCTTTCCTAACAACTTGCCCAATCAGAATGCGTTTCATGGTTACCTTGCCGAAAGTCCATGGAATCGACCAATCGTGCCTGGCACACAATATTTGAAGCCGGGCAGCAACGAGCCAGACGAACCAATGAGTCTTGGGGAAGCTCTACGGGTATCTGGTCAAGCGATTCCCAAGCCCAATGGACATCCGATCGATCATTGGGCTAATCGTCGCAAGAAAGTTTTCGAAGAGTTGCGTGCCAAAGGCGAACTGCCTGCGGATGCAAAGCCCAATCAGGTTGAGGTAGAAAAGTGGCTTGAGCCTGGAACTCGTTACCTAAATCAATGGACCATGAGCCAGCGGTCGGGATCGCCAGCCTACACGCTGTTTGGAGGAGGCTTGGGGATGGCCATCTTCGCATTGATGATGGTTGTCTGCGACCGCTGGGGAGTTCAAATCGGGCTGTTTCGAACTTTGGGCATGAATGCCCTTATCGGCTATATCCTACATGATATGGTCAATGACGCAGTTAAGCCATTTACTCCCAAGGACTCGCCACTGTGGTATATCTTATTGGCTTTCGGAATATCATTCGGAATATGCTACCTGGTACTTCGGACGTTGGAAAAACAGAAGATCATCTTCAGGCTGTAGATTGAGGCATGCTAGAGTTCCGGGATGCACTCGCGGCTGAGCAGATCGTCCAACGTTTCTCGCTCGCGAATGACTTTAGGAGTACCATTCTCAATCAGCACTTCTGGGGCACGGAAGCGGCTGTTGTAGTTGCTCGACATGGCGAAGCCATAGGCTCCGGCAACTTCCAAAATCAACAGATCGCCTTGTTGAGCGAATGGAAGATTACGTCGGCTTACAAATCCGCCTTCTTCCTGAGTGAAGATATCGCCCGACTCGCAAAGTGGTCCAGCAACAACTACCGGCACCTCTTTGTCACCTACGTTGTTGTCACGATGGCAAATCGAGATGGGGTGATAGGCACCATACAGAATCGGACGCGCCAAATCGCAGAAGCCAGCGTCTAGCATGTAAAACATGTTTTCACCCATGGTCTTCACCGCGCAGATTTCAGCTACTAAGAAACCGCTTTCGGCAACCAAGTACCTGCCGGGTTCAATCTCCAAATGCACATCGTGACCGAAGGCGGTCTCCAATCGCTTACGCGTTGCATCCCACAATGAAAAGTACTGATCTAGATCAACATAAGACTGAGTCGAACGATAAGGCACGGGCAAGCCTCCACCGCTGCTAATCGTGTTGACCGTCCGGCCAACCTTCAAGCAAGCTTGTTCCATAGCTCCACAAACTTGCGACAGATGCTCCAGGTCAGTTCCGCTGCCGATGTGCATGTGCATACCGGTAACGACCAGCGAATTGCGGTCAGCGCGCAGCAAGCAGTCATCGATCTGCTCGTGCCAAATTCCGTGCTTAGATTGCGGTCCACCCGTGTTGGTCTTTTGTGAATGTCCGTGACCAAAACCTGGATTAATTCGCAAAGTGATGTTGCGTCCAGGAGCGACCTGGCCCAGTTGATCAATCATGGCAGGCGAGCCAACATTGACTGGAATGTTATGTTGGACCACCAAATCAAGGGCGTCGCGGTCGAATACGTCTGCCGTGTAAACAACTTCCGAAGGCTTATATCCGGCTCGCAGGGCTCGGCCAATCTCGCCAGCGCTAACTGCGTCGACAAGTACATCAGCGCGTCGCAATCGGTCTAGGATTGCGATATTGCTACAAGCCTTCTGAGCATAACGAATCGTGTCAAAGGCTCGTAAATCGTTAACTCTTTCAAGGATTGTATTCAGATCGTACACGTAACAGGGCGTGCCGAATTGGTCGGCAAGTTGAACTACGGAAACTCCTGCGATTTCACTACGTCGTGTTGAGAATTGAGTTACGGTAGGCATATTTCGTTCCTGCAAATTGTCGAGATTCAGTTTTGTTGATTGTTGAAGTTTAAATTGAAGTTACTTGCGTAGGCTGACCTACTTTGCGAAGTACAGCATCACACGTGGTTGGTTTTCGGACTCTCGCTCGCTGAGGCTGAGGCTCGCAATAGTGCAGCCGAGTAGCCCAAAAGGTCGCTTCGTTGCTTGCAGATTTCCATCATGGCATCGTAGGCTCCCATGCGTTGGCTAAGCAACAGAAGGTTCGGGGCGATGCCCATCGTCCTAGCTCCTGGAGCAACTCGCTTGGCATAAGCTTGGATCGCTTCTTGATGACGGCCGCAGCGCGACATCAAATCGATCAGAACTTCTACCGCTAACAAACCAAAATGCTCCTGATCAACCGAGTCGGCCTTTTGCGTGAAGTAGCGGATGCCAGCATCGACTTGCTGCCCCAGCAGCGCGCGGAAAAACGCGATCGATGCCGGATAGTGATCCAAGAATGGTTCGTCGCCTGGGTATTGATACTGGGGATGCAGCTTGCGACCATACATGGCCAAATCCAAAGCCATACGAATCAAATCGTGATCATCAAGAACACGGGCAAAACGAACCGTGGCAGAAATGTGGCTGGTGTCCAAGTGGTACGAGCCATCCTTGAGCAGGTCAGGTCGCTTCTGCAACATCTCTTCCGCTGTTGGTTCCTCGGGAAGTTTACCTTCGCGCCGTTCGATGTCGCGGCGCAAGTTACCCAAAAGTTCGCCGTGCACATGTCGAACCAGCAGTCCCGCAGCAAGCTGTTGATCGGCTCGTGGGCGTGTAGACAAGGACTGCTCGAACATCGTGATACAATTGCAGGTTCCCAATCGTTGAAGCGCCAATTGATAGCCACGAGCAATGTCGACACCCTCATGCAGTTGGACATTGATCAGGTCTTCAAAATTCTCGTCGGTCGGCTGTATTTGGCCAAGTGCCGCTGCCGCTGCGTCGCGATCACCCACCGGTCGTAGATACATCCAGCCTTCGCGGATTTTGCCCACTCGCAAAAATGCTTCACCAACGCGTCGACAAGCGGCTATCAAGCCTAGTTCAAGCTGGGTCTCCGTTTGCTCATCCAGACGAGCTTCCTGGTCAGACTGAGCTGCTGGAAGGCCCAGATCGTTGCGAAGTTTCATTTTCAGAGCTTCGAAAAGCTCGTGGAATTGCTCGGTCTGTTCCAAATGATCGATCAAACGCAGCAAAGCATCAGAAGGTTTGCCCTGCTGACAAAGTGCTGAAAGTTCGTCGTAAATAGGCTCGGTTGTCATGAACCTAGGCCGCCTTTTGGGTGAGGTAAGCGATATGGGTGGGTTGCAGATTATATCCAAGCCAACAATTTTGCGAGTCAAAATCGTTATAGGAAAGCCGCCAGATGCCCTCAATTTGGCGAGTTGGCTGTGGAATTCGACCTGAGGGCAATTAGTCTAGTGCGCACTATCGAAGGCTAATTGCAGTCGGGATTGGTTCCGCAATCTATCTCTCGCGATTACCAATATCGGCTAGCCTTCCTACATCGCCCTCAGCCTGCAACCAACAATTTGTCGGAGTTCGTTCAATGTCCAAGGCAGTATTCAGTTCGCTAATTCTATCCGCGGTTCTGCTCGCGTGCCCAACCTTGAATGCTCAAGACGAACCCATCGCACAAGCGGTGCCCGAGTCGCCCAAGTCCTTTGCAGGCACAGAAGCTCAAAGTAAACCCACGGTTCGGCCCATCACCGTTTCGGTTAGCCTAGTCGACGATTCAACTACCATTACTGGTACGCTTACAGAAACAACGTCGCTATCCATCAAGACAGCCTTTGGTATCGCCGAGTTGCCGCTGAACGAAGTGGCAGGAGTTCGATTTCCTCGCGGCGACGATACATCGACCACCGTTGTCATGCTCAATGGTGACTCGATTACAGGCGCGACCGATCTAAAGTTTGCGACGGTTGAAACAAGTTGGGGCAGCGCCAAGATTAACGGTCAAAGCATCGCCTCGATGATGATGGTTCCTGGATTGGCGTGGCAGTCTGCGGATGTCTTGGGGAGCAAGCGTTGGCAATTGATCGAAGCACCTCGTAGTGCAAACCAGCCGATCAAACCCAGTGCTTTTGCCCCAGGAACAAGCCAATCTAGCTCTGGCGTGCTTCCTAGCTCTTCGTCCGGTTCTTCTGGAACAACCCTGCCAAGAAATTCATCAACCCTGCCACCTACGTCAAGTCAGCCATTGCCTCCCCCACAGCCTATACGAATTGGCAATTGATGAATGCTGATCTACGGGAGCAGACTATCGCCAAAGTTGCTAAGGTCTTCCGATGGCGAACGAAGCTCGAACTTGATGCGTGACGTACTTCCAATACGATCGCGATCTGTTTTGGAATATTGATTGGGGTCAATTACCAGCGTTAGTCCAAATTTCACTCTGGTTTTTGTCAGTTCGCTTGCCGAAATCTGTGTTCCTCGAATGTCGATCGCTCGAGTAACAAATACCTTCGCAAGATCGTTGATGGCTTGGTGGCTGACGTTTGTGTGAGCTAATCCGATAAGGCGAAAGTGATTCGTGTTCTTTGACAGACTAAGCTGCCGGACAGCACTATTGTCGACCCCTGAATGGCTGAGATCTAGCAGGTGGACCTTAGGATTGATTGTGTTTAAAAATTTGCCGCTGAAACGCTTATCATTGATGCGCAGAGTGAAGGGTGACGGTTGATGCTCGGCCAGATCCTCTTCGATAATGCCTGTGCCCGGGCCGATAGTCAACCTCTCAAGAGTCTGCAGCGTACTTAGCGAAGCCAGTGATTTACCCGTCAGAGGTGTGTTGGAAAATCCGATAGCCGTTAGCTTTAAATGAGACTTGATGAATCGATCGAAAATCTCGTCAGTAACCTTCATGGAATCGATATCTAGGGATTCCAGATCATCCGGTAGGA